>JAEIIJ010019863.1:0-12165 GCA_018904815.1 Drosophila ogumai | reverse complement strand
GTGTCGCAAGTTCCACTTGATATGTACTGTACATAGTGCATCAACGTCTTGCAATAATAAAAAAAAAAAAAAAAAAAAAAAAAAAAAATTTGAACAGATTTTATTTGAAATCTATTCACTTTCGACTCTGTATACAATCCAAGTTTGAGCCACAACATAACCAAACGGTGTACACCATTGATTGACCCGAATATTATCGAATTATAATATTTATGCATTTGCTTCTGCCTTCAGCTGACATTTCACAAGCTGCAACTACGAAATCCCTGCGCCAGTTGCTGTCACTTGCACTCCGGATCGAGTTGTTTCCATTGCCAGGGAACAGAATATGAATTAGAATTGATGGGGAAATGCCAAAACAAGAATTTATGCAGATATTTTTCTGATAAATTCATAGAGCTTCCAACCGAGAGAAGGCTGCTCTGTTGTTTATCGATTGGAAGGACATGCATATGGCATTTGTTTCCCTTTTCCTGTCAATTTTTATTTTATCGAATTTAAGTGCTCCCCGAAGGGGTAGAAAAACTGTGACACTCCGCAATGGGAGTGGTGCATCCATCCAGGGTGAACAGTCACTTAATGTCCGGCCGAAAAAAATTACAGTCACCCGAAAAAAAAGAGCCCGCAAAAATGGTTGAAACGAACTAAAAAAAAAAAATGCTATAAAAACTCAGCTCCAAATTGCCCCCGAGGGCAGCCGAGGCACTTGGCAAATTGAGGCTGCCGCTGAAGAAGCCGCCGCCGCCTGAGCGGAATCAGGCGGGGATTGGCACTGTCGCTGGCCCCGCCGGGTAGGAGGATCATCCTCGTCATCGGTCGATCGACGAGTGGCAGCCTCGTGCTGGGGCACATCTCGGGCCGGGACTGACTGCAGCTGAGCGTCGAATTAAGCAAATTACGGTGGGCTCCCAATGATCGATCCGAATTGCTGCTGCCCCCTTCGGGTGCCGCCCTCTGCCCCGGATCCATCCCCCAAATGCCGCTGCCGGAGCAGATGCCGCAATTTGCCTTAATGCCCAGGATTATGTTCGGGGCTCGGCAGCAAAAGCTGCAAACTGTTGACTCTTTTTTTGTGCCGTGTCCCCTGGAAATTGGCGCATGTAAATTTCTGCGTCTGCACTTGGCCAGAAAGCTGGACTGTAAGAAGTCGCTGAACTGTGAGGGTTAGGTATATGGATTGCCAGGATAAGTTGGTCAAATAATATATATCTTGAAAGAATTTTTAAACAAAAAGCTTAGTAAACACAATGATACAGATAATTAAATTCTGGGTTTAAGTTAAAAAGGAAGTTAAAGTAAATATCATTAATAGATTTCAGCCTCTATTTCTTTATGTATTTTTATATTGATTACTAGACTTGTTTTTAATCAAGACTTAAAATAATTATTTAAATAAATAAATATTTTATATATATTTTCAGTTTAGAGACGTGTAACATACCATACAATATGAATAAAATGGACCAAGTGGACCAAGTAAAAATTAATTAAATTATGCGGTAAGTGCGACAATTTATAATTATATATATTTTATATATATAGACTTTTTATGTTGAAATTTCGTGTAAAAATGTTGTGTTATGACTGCTCCACTTGTAGAGAATTCACTCAATCACCTTCTTCTCCAAGCTTCCCAGCTCTGAACTTCGATTCACAGCCCATCCTGCTTGCTCCTGGAATTTTGTCTCCTCCTCCTCGGGCCTCGCTGACATTTGTGTGTGCGCTGAAATATTTTTTGAATGCAGATTTTTCACTTAAAATTATTTCAATTACGCCAAGTGCAGGCCAAGGAGGAGGAAGCCAAGGATTGGGACCTGGCGTTTTTTTTCCTTTGTCGTTTCTCGTCCTCTTGCTCAGAAAGGCAGCTGCTCCTGCTGCAGTTTGGCTTTCAGTTCTCCGTTCTCAGTTCTCAGTTGTCGCTTTCGGAGCCGGCAACTTCAGCTGCAAGTAGATTAAATGCCACAACCGCAAACAGACAAACTTGGTCAATTATTTTCAACGGCGGACACAAATTATTGATGCAGGTCCTCCCCTTTCTGTCTGGAGTTTTAAAGGCCGCCCGGACCCAACCGCAGCCTGCAGCCGAAGCTCATCAATCTGCCGGGGAGACTTGGTCCTCTGCCCGGGTGAGAGTATCGGAGAGACAATGGACCTGTCCCCCTCGCCGCCTTTCTCGCAAGAAGGTCTTCATTAAATTAGTGAAATGAGCAAGTCGGCTGCCGAGGATTCAGCTGCTGTTTCAACTGGAGCACTTGAAGAAATAGGGCACGAATGGCACTTAATCTTGACAAGTTTCTAGGGGTTTTTAATGTGCCATTTAAGAGAGATTTTAAATTCGGCTTTCCTCCAAGTTTAGTAGTGGCAAAATTCAGTTGAAATTGAACTGGAACTTATCTAAAAGATATGACAAAAAAATACTTTATCTTGGAGTTTGTTTTAATTACTATATTTTTGCCTACACACACACTTATTTCTCTGCGTGTAGCATCTTCTCAATGATGCCCAGTCTCCTTCATTGACAAAACTCTGAGGGCTCGAAGGAGCCATTCAGCCGCATTTAACGTCAGAAATATTTGTTGTCAACTGTCGGTGGACGTCTTTGGCCTGGACGGGATCCAATGGTCGATGCCCAACGAATCCTGGTGACGACTTAACGAGAAGGTGATCCTCTGCTATCGGAGATCACTCTTCTTTCCCGGCTCTGATGGCTGCTAAATTGGCTCAGCTGGCTGGGTGGGTTTGGCCGTTCGATTGAACCATCAATGTCTCATCAAAATGCGCTCTGTTTTGGGTGGCGCAGTGCGCAGAGCTTGCTGCCGGCTATTGAATTACCAACACACACAGAGTCAGCTCACAGCCAAGTTTACAATTTCATTTTTCGGCCACGGCGAAATCCAAAACCGTGGGTCTAATGAGGCCAACAACACCACCACTCGATGGGGTAATGCCGCTGCCAGAGAACACAGAACAATGTTCAAAAGCCGGTGGCTAATTTCTGTTTTTGTTTGCTATTAATTTCTGGCGTTGTCCAATTTCGCGCTGCCCCTCAAAATGTTGGCCTATTGATTGCGGCAGTTGCACCAAATTGCAGAATTACCAGTGATTTTTGGCACAGGCTTAACCTCAGGCTGGAGTGGTTTTGAAACTGGTACAATGTGATGGACATTGTGATGTTTTATTTTAGAAATGTGAATTGTAATGAGTTGATGTAGCTCTCTAGTAAGTTCTCACCTCTGATTTTCTTACCACTGGAATATATTTTATTAATCACACAACTATTTTTCAGTTAGATAATTTATTGAGCAAGAAATCTCTTTTACTTTTTTATAATGGAGTTATATATATATTCGTTAAATCTGTCTTTAAGCTCTGGTTTGGCATTACAACTAAGTAGGCAACCGGATGGACGAGTGTCCATCTTCGGTCAGATAGCGACACAAACCCGATCCTAAGTCTTTGATGTGAGCCAGGCTCAGTTCTTGAAAGGCCTTTGAGCAACTCTCCTCCTTCTCCGCACTCCTTTGGCATTGGCATAAGATACAAGTTGGGACTTAGGGGCTAAGAGTATTTTGAGCAGGGATGTCAGTATACATTCGATATGTTATATACGTTCCTTTGAGCACACTGTCCTTCCTGGGGGTAGGTCTTACCGACTAGTGACTAGACTAAAGCCTTGCAGTCTTGGGCTTCTTCTCACCCCATTCCGAGGTCATGCATCAGGTGCTGACGGATCACCTGACCCTCCTCCTCTGCCAGCAGCTGGGCTGTGACCGTGTTGACCAGGTTGAAGGCTATACCAAAGGCACTGAACAGACACCACACGCCCAGGGCCAGCCAACGGAGGGAACGTGGACGCAGGCCTCCATCGAGCTGCCGGAGGAGCAGCAGGCCCACACTGATCCCGGCCAGGGCTCCCGTCATGTGAGCAATATATGAGACTGAGGGTCGTGCCTGCAGATGCTGCACCTCCAGTTCCCGGGTGTAAAAGGAATAGCCCAGATCACAAACAACTTTAAAGTAAAAGGGAGAATATTTTACTTAATGATTTTTTGTGGTATGGATACACCTCTTCTCTGGATTACTCACCAAACAGAATCACGGCCATCAGCTGGAAAACTCCTTGGCGCAGCTGTCCAAAGTTTATCAAGATGCTGACCAATTGGGCGGCCAGCAGGGCATAGACTCCGCCACTGGCGCCCACCAGATACACTTCCGAGTCCACCACCGAGGTTCCCAGGGAACCGGCCAAGACTCCCGCCATGTAGATGATTCCAGTACGCAGAGATCCGTGGACCAGCTCCAGGGGCAGGCCAAAGAGCAGCTGGGTGAGCACATTGAAGCCCAGATGCCGCCAGCTGGCGTGGAGCAGGGCGTAGCTGAGGAACCGCCACAATTGGAGGCGCTGGTCAGGACGATACACCAACAGGGAGTCCTCCGGCGGCTCGAAACCCACGCACACAAAGACAGCGATCTTGGGGGATAAATCAAGGGGAGAAAGTACACATTATTTCTCATTTTTCGGGTTTCATTTTGTAATTAAAGGCTATGTGACCCAAGTAAGCTTTTTAATAAAGCAGCGAAAGTCCAAGGGGGAATCCCCGGTTGAAGGAAGTAAGGAAAGGCAGCAATAAAATCATCAAACCCACAAAAAGCCGAGACAGTTGAGCGAGGAAAGGGGCGGCAAAAGCAACCCCCAAAGGCGCAGACTGCCAGCAGACAGCGACGAGACGTCGCCATCAATTCTCCCCCCCGGAACCCTTGGGCTTCAATCCTCCTCTTCTCCATTTTCTCCCCCATCCTGGCTCCCCTTCTCCTTCTGTTGGCGGCGTCCAGTCTGTGCAAAAAGCCAGACGCGGAAAACAAATCGTAGACGTGTTGGATTTTTCGCACGCACTCTCTGTGTGTGTCCCGGCTTCTCGTATATCCTTTAACCGGAAGCCAACTTCCATTTACAAATGCATTGGGATGGGCCTTGGGATAAGTATTCAGTGTGGGTCTGTCTGTGTGTGGCCCTGTCGGCAATTTGTTTGCCTTAAAAGTCAATTGCTGGACCAGATCGACCAGAGAAGCGATACTCTGGGTTCTTGGGTTCTTTGGGGGCAGGAATGGGGCTGAAATATGATACAGCATCTTTGTTATGGCCGGGCAAACAACCCTCTTCGATGGCCATCTCGTTTAGCCCGAGACAAGGCCCCCCCAGGCAGACGTGACTGCAAGACCAAGTACTATATACTAGGGAGAGTAATGGAAATTGAACTGAAACTGAACTAAAATGTATAAAAAAAGAAATTGCAGACATGGGTTTTAGATACAAGAAGCTATAATTAAATTTGGAATTCCTAAAAGGTTAGTAAAGTTCTTGAAAAACCTAGAAAACAAGCCCTAAAAATACCATTATAAAGATTGCAAAATAACAGAAAGCCATCTCTTTGACAATAATAATAATAAAAAGGTAATCTCCATAATCTTCAAGTCTTATCGTATAATAAGTAATTGCCAAGAGACACAAAAGATCAGAGGTTGGCCTTTACAACGTCTCCAAGCCCCACAAGGGTTGCAGCGGCGGAACTTCGATTTGGCGGCAATTAAACGCCACCAGAATGTGGCCAGAATGTTGTGCCTTCCAGCGATGTCATGGCAACCTTCTGCACCCCAAAATGTTGCCTTTTACGACCCTCAATCAACCCTCTCGGGTGTGTATAATCGCATTAAAAAGCGGTCACATTTGGGGCGCCCCCACAAACACACTCACTCACCTCCAAGAGCGAGGCCAGGACAATGAAAACGGGCGGCGGCATCCACTTTGAAGACATAGCGACGACCGCCCCCTCGTCCAGATGCTTCTCCTTCTCCCATTTGGAGGCCGCTGCTGCTCCGGATGTTCGTTGCAACGGGTGCGGCGCCGTCGCCGCCATCAGCTGGTCACAGCAGACGCCCAGCACCAGGCCGGATTGTGACGCTGACGATGAGGATGACGGAGCTGGCGGCATTTGCAAGACGGTACTAGGCGGCATCTCCCTGTGCTGCACCTCCTCCTCCTGTCTATGGGAGGTTCTATTTTTGGGGCGTCTGCCTTGTGACGGTGCCCCACTTAGCAGGAGCAGCTAAACCGGCGGCGGAGGCGACGACGGAGATGGCTTGTGTCATGGTGAGATGAGCGGAATGCTGCTGTCTGGCCCCGGTGACGGCCTCCTGGAAGGAAACAAGCAAAAGAACACTTGACGAAATTGCTAAATCTGAATGATTAATATTTCTAAGAGGACTTGATATATATTTAAACTATTTCAGAGGCGATAATTTGGCCTGATAAAGAGCTACAAGTTAAAAAAATTTTATTTAGAATTGTATATAAATTAACGATTAATTTGATATAATTCCCAATTATTTTTTCCGGCGTGTTGCAGGGGATTATGCGGTGCTGGCTATGGCCAAATTAGCTCAAGGTTGTCTCTCCTTCAGCGCCTCCTGTCTCCTGTCTCACTGCGACACGACGACAACTGCAGCGCAATTTCTGGCAGACGACGGCGACGACTTTATTCAACATTCGACATCGCCAGAGGCGCCATCATTCAGGTCTTTATCCCCGGCCTCCCCCATCTCCCACCCGCCCGATTCCCCCCTTTTTAATGGCCCTAGACGGCCATAAAAGAGTCGAGAGAATTTATTTCTTTTTTTGCAAATTTATTTCCGCTGCGGCGCAGCACCAAAAGCAAATGAAAGAAAGCAAGGAGGCCAAAATGCAACCCCGAAAGACGGAATTCCGAATTCTTATTCGAAGTGTAAGGCGTCAGGCCAAGTCAAAAGAATGGCCAAGTGGCATTTTGCAATAAGCCATGGCTTCTCGAGAAGGATATAAAGCCAGTCAAGCCTATGATCGTAAATCTTGAAATTAAATTTCGAGAAAGAGCGTAAAAATTGAGTAATAACTTGTACGTTTGTGGGACGAATCGAAAATGTAGTTTATTGAAATGAAATGACAAGAAACTGTGGGTTATTAAATGTAGAAACCATTAAGTTTGAATTTTTCACATATATATTATATTGAGACCTGTTTGGAAAATGGAAAACCTTTACCAAAAAATTCTTTAGAATTATAATTTGAGAAAATGGCTAAACTTGTTCCTTGTATTGTTCCTTTGTTATGTATTCTGGCTACAATGGTCTCTTGGCTCGCTACTTTATGTGCATGTTTTGGTTTTGCCTGGTTTATGTTTTTTTCGGGGGTCCCATGACGTGTCCTGTTCCCTTCTGGCAGGCTGCCCACCTCCGTTCTCCTCGCTTGTGTTGTGGTGCTGTGCAGTTGCTCTTGGTAATGAGTTTTAATGGTGATTACCTTTGGCCCAAAACAACAGGAATAGTGGTGGAGCAAAGGTCCTGTGTCGTGTTGTGTCCTGGTAGTGTTGTGTGTTGCCCAAAAACGAGTTTCGCAGACGGAAGTGTTGCTCTCGTTCTTCCCCTTAATGATCCTGGCAAGGCACACAACTGGCAAACTGGTTAATGGAACCCAAACCGAGGGGCAGGCGCATGCCAAAAACTGTAAAAATATCGACAGGTGTATCCTTAATGTCCTTAAACATCGATTCCTGGTAGCTTCGGTTGGTTTTTTTCAACTTGGTCTGCTGCTTTTTGTGTGTTTGCCTTTCGGCTTTGCCGTGTTGTCCTTGGCACGCAACTTGTTCGTTCGTGTGCAGGACACTGAAACGCACAATATCCTTGAAACAAACATCGAACTTCCTCTGTGTGCCGGTCGGTGCTCCACTCCCTCCCTGCTCCTCCACTCCCCTCCTGACCCTGGATGTTTGCCTTCCTGCTTGGCTCATTTGGCAAAGGCAAAAATCGAAGTTCAACTCGCCGTTGAGGTTGATTATGCAAGCCAACCAACCAAGGAACCTCCTTGGTAGCTCTACCAATAATTTTACTATTTTTCTTGATACACGAAAAAAAAAATTATAGAGTTTATAGATTAAAAACGATTTAATAAGAAAAATAATTATTAAAAAATCTCAAGTTAATTAAGAAATCTCACTGAGAATTTAGAAGTGAAATTTAAGTCCACAGAAGCTCTTAGCCATTATCCTTTTTGCTGAGAAATAAATGTTAATGTCAGCCTACAATTACCATATTTGCAGGCAGCCTCTTGGGCCATTTACATATTTTCCAATTACTATTTTTGTTAGCCGCTATTTAAGCTATTTACATATTTAACCTTGCCAAACATATCGCTTTATTTGCCCAACCCTGGGTGGTAATTGCTTTATCCAATATATATTTTTGCAGTGCGCTCCTTGAGCTGCTGTTCTAGATTTCCTTAGTCGACCGACCGCATTTTGTGTTTGCATTGGGCAAACATTTCATTTACATAATGCTGACGACTATTTGTGTTTGCGTTATTTGCTCGCTCCCCCAACTTTCTTTAGTTTATCAAATATATATATTTGTACATATGTGTGTGTGTCGCCCAACCATTTTTTGAGGTACTTGTCCTTATTGATTTATGCAGTTCAATGGGCAAACTAAATTGGCTGAAACACATTCAAAATTATTATACAATTCCTGGGAAATTGAAGGGAAAAAGATTTTCGCCCGAGGGCAAATAGGGAGTTGCAATTGGAAAATAAAAAGGGGAAGCAGAGACAAAAAAAAGCAAATTTAATTACTGCAGCCGCAGGGTGCACCAGCCCCACCACCCAAAGAAGTGGCAATAGCAGAGAAATGTACTAAAAAAATATATAATTACAACGCGGCTTAAATGCCTTGGGTCGAGAGCAAAAGTTATGGAAAACAAGTTGGCAACCCCACAGCTCGCAAGTGGGCGGGTCAAAAAGTGAAAGAATAACGAAGAAAGTTACATTAACAAAACGCAACAGCAACAACAACAACGAACAGACAATGAACACGAACTACTACCACTCGTACACCAACAATGACGAGAAAATTATTATAAAACTATAATTGAAAAATGTTTACCAGGTGGGTGGCTCTTACGCAGGGTTACGATGGGATCAAAGAAAAAAGTTATGTGCAATCTGTACACCGAGGGAATTGTTGGGGATAATACATATTGAATTACTTAATAAATAAATAAGAACATGCCAAAGACTAGACCGAGAGATCGAGTCTATTCTGAACCCTTGTGTAGGTTTTTACCAGGTCTAAAGAATATTTTTATCACTTAAATCAGTTATTGACTAATTCATTTTCTTTTATGCTTTTCTAGAAGGCTTTTGGGATATTTTTTTTAGATTAAAAATTAATATTAATATTGAAAAGATATATATCAATTAATATATATCACAATCGATATTTATAATATTTTTCTGAGGTACAGTGTTCATTCATGGGGGCCTTTCACTGTGACCCATCATCATCTCTGGGAAAGGTTTTCACTTTTTTTAGTTTTTTTAATTTCTTCAAAGGTTTCTTTTCGCATTTGAGGTATGTGGGGAGACCGATAATGAAGCGTTATGAAAGACGTATATGCTTGACGTGGAAAGCTGGGCGAATGGGGTGGCTGGAAGGCAGGCTTTGACGCCCAAAGTCTTAGCCGGTTTCACAATAAAATTCCAACAATTGAAACGAATGCGATTAAAAGTCGCGCACGCCATCCGCCGGAGAAAAATGCGAAGAGGGGGGCAAGTGGAGCATCGCGATAGCCGGCAACTTGAAGTTCTCAAGCCCAGAAACTGGGAAACTGAGGAGCCGAGGAGCTGGGCTGGGGAGCACACAGCCCACCAAGACGACCCACGCAGGCGGCGAGGGCTTCAAAGTTCATTTCCATTCGGATTGCATGTCAAGCTGCAGTGGCCGGGGAGTGAGGAGCGGCTGGTTGGTCTTTCTCTTTGGGCTTTCAATTTAATTGTAATTTCTTTTGTGTTTATTGCGTTTTTGTGTGTGTCTGCTGCTGCTGCTGCTTACGTTTTAATTTCATTAACTTGTGTTTACTGTGTGAAACACTTGCCCTTACCCGGCGGACGGACCCCCCTTTGGACCATAAAACGCTCAACATAAAATTCAAACCACAAGAGAGATAGCTTCCATGGCCATTGTTGTGTTTGCGCAATTTCAACAGAAGAATGGAGCAGAAGCTGCTCTTGATGTCGAGACGAGATTTCGGAGATTTAGAACAGCAAACGGAACGGAATTTCTTTAGACTGCCCAATTCGTAGGTGGTCCAAAAAAAAACAAAGTCAAGAGGGGACTGAAAAATGTGGTTAGAATAACAGAGGGCGGATAAACTAGAGCGAAAAAGTTTCCCATACCGGGAATCGAACCCGGGCCTTCCGGGTGAGAGGCGGATATCCTAACCACTAGACAATATGGGACTTGATAAGATCTACCAGTGACAATTTTTCTCACTGGATCTGTCAAGTCCTAAATATAAGTGGATTTAATTTTAAAACTAAAAACAGATGTAAAGATTACAAAATTATTGATTCTTCTGTTGAATAGGATCCTTTAAGAAAAATAATATCTCCTATTAAATTTTGTCTTCAAAAGAGATTTAAAAAAAGTCTACATAAAAGAATGTATTCTTAAATGCTAAAAAAATATTCGTCCTACTTGTTTCCCATACCGGGAATTGAACCCGGGCCTTCCGGGTGAGAGCCGGATATCCTAACCACTAGACAATATGGGACTTGAAAAAGTCTCGACAATTGTTCTTTAAGCTTTTCTCAGGCTTATAAACAAGCCAGTTTCTTGGGAATCAGAAATATTAATTTTAGAAAATCTCAACAAACTAGAATTATTAATTATAATACGAAAATAATGTATCTACTAAACTCGAACACTTATAACCATTTACATTTCGAAAAAATCATCTCATAACGAGAGAGAGCTTACAATATGGTCAAGATCTCAAAAAAAATAAACAATAATTAACCTAACAAGTTAATTAATATATTAATATGTATATTAAAACAACATATCACAAATAATATTAAAAAAAAGATCCACAATTGTTTCCCATACCGGGAATTGAACCCGGGCCTTCCGGGTGAGAGCCGGATATCCTAACCACTAGACAATATGGGACTTGTCTACGTGGCGAGCGCGAAGCGAAGTTCAGTTGGTCGCCCAACACGATCGTTTCGATGCTCTTTGGATTTGTTTTTGTTTTTGGAGATTTATTTTGATCGGCGGCTATATTTAGCCACTGAATCAGAGATTTGCTCACGGCGAAAGACCAAGCACGATGACGAATGTAAATTACCAATGGATCGCATCTGATTGGAATAACTCGTCAATGGGATCTGTGGAAAAACCGCAATTCTTCGGCTGTCTCGTTTCGTCTCCATGCCCAAGTATTTATGTCTTTTCGTATATTTCTACGACTTCGCGTCAATGCACAAATCAGTTAACGTCCGGCAGACGTTGCACGTTGGACGACGGACAGACTTAATCACCTGCAGCGACAAAGACACCACCACTGAGTACCTGTGCCACCTGAGCCACCTGAGCCACCTGACCACTGCTGCTGGTGCTGTTGTTGCTGCCTAAACAAGTGCACCGGGTATCCATGTTTATTTTACGGTTCAACGATTATTACCAGTTATTGTCTAATGCCGCCGTTAAAGGGGCCACTCCGCCGACACGGGGGAAGGTGGTGGTGGGAGAGGTCACACGCCCCACCTCACCACTGCAAGCCAGCCCTGCACAGCCCTACACTCCACACTGGCTGCTACTCTGCTCGCCCAAAGCAGACAGCGAACAGCAACCACAAAGCGGAAGAAAGGAGGAGGCAGAGG
The DNA here is from genome assembly GCA_018904815.1 of Drosophila ogumai. Lineage (NCBI taxonomy): Eukaryota > Metazoa > Arthropoda > Insecta > Diptera > Drosophilidae > Drosophila > Drosophila ogumai. The sequence continues at coordinate 418 of JAEIIJ010019863.1, read as the reverse complement.
CAGAGGCAGACCAGCGGCAGACAGCCACTGGGAAGGTAGGGGAATTGGGTGCGGGAAAGGGGCTGCGTTCGGACAACTTTGGACTGCGACAGCCACTGCTACTGCAGTAGGTGTTGCCTGCAACCACCGATGGTGCAAGGTCCAAGTGGGTGAGCAGTGCACTGCGAAAAATGCAGTTAAAATGTACAAAAAGGTAAAAGCTACTTTCCATTAAGCTGGTATTTTAAATATATTTTTTAATGCCTTTTAAGGCAGATTTATTTGCTTATGGAAAATTATTAAATTTTCCTATTGAACATTTTTAAATTTATAAATATATAATTATAGAAAATTATCAATTGTTCTTATTGAAAATATTACATTTTTGTATAGTAAAATATTATTCCATTATTGGAAATTATTCATTTGTCTTATGCAT
>JAEIIJ010019862.1:0-59553 GCA_018904815.1 Drosophila ogumai | reverse complement strand
GTAATTGTCGCAGTCATTCTTCACAGGCTGGAGTCCAGTCAGGTCAAGACTGGTGTCCTGGAGGGGATTGAACGCTCTCCTATCCTGGTAGTCGAAGTAGTAGCCGGAATCACTGTGACTCACAGAGCCATCGAACTCGTGAAAAACACGACGAGTGTGCTATTCGAGATAAGAGTGAGCTGGCTGAAAATCAAAACAAAGCGATAACCTACCAAGACGCTGGCCCGCATCACATTGGTCTTTGGCCGATAGGGAAAGCCCACCTTCGAGACGGCGATCATGCAGAAGATGAAGGTGACGACTCCCAATCCAAGAAGTATTAGTTTCGGCCAGCGGAACATGTTGATGAACTGAGCCTGTAAAGCAAGCATTAGAGATTACACTAAAACGTACACTAATAAGGAAAACTTACTGCAAACCCAAGGGCAAAGAAGGTACAAATAGCACATAATAATCCAATAATAAGATCTGGATTTGTGTTGTAACCATTTCTGCCCAGGACCGGGAAAAATATCGTAAGGAACATGTAGAATAGGTAGCAGAAATAGCAAAACGGAAGCACTTGGAGGCACATCACTATCACAGCCCAATAGTAGCCTGAAATAAATCATAGTCAACGAGAGCCTTTAGATTAAAGGTTGGTACTCCACTCACCACGATCGTGCAACGTGCTCACCAGGTTAATCAGGAGAGCGCCTGCATAGAAGATCATGGAAATGAGGCACAGATACTGCGAACGCAGACCCATGGCGGTCAGGATGAGAGCTAGCAGAGCCTGCACAACCAAGTGGGCGTGCAAGCTCAGCTGGAGGTGATAAGGATGACTCAGTTTGTCCTATGTAAAATATATCATTTTTGTATTAATTAAAAAAAATATAAAATTTAACTCTCACATTGGGTTTCAGGGTGTAGTAGAGGGTCAGGGGAAGTACGAGACCGATGACGGCGGGGCATATGTAGAGTCCAAACACTAGCCAGTTGCTGGTGAAGTAGGTCATCGACCGATCCCCTGCATCGAACATCACGGCCATGAGCAGAGGTAGGCCCAGGCACAGCAAAAATCCAACCACATGAAGACCCAGTATGATGAGGAACCAAATCGAGATCTGAGGTAGCGTCACCTTCTCCGACTTCCGAGACATTTGCCAGAGGGAACAGCCCACCAAAACGAGACTGATTACTCCAATAATGCAGTTCAGGATAATTCCCGTGGTCTCCGTATAATACACAAAGAAAAGGCCCAGGAAATCGAAAAAGACAGCATGACCATCATCACCCTGAAAAAGTCTTGACCTTTGAGCCAGAGTCCTTCATAAATAAATAAGTTAATAAGCTCACCTTGGCTTCGTACAATTCAGAAGCATTCGCATAGGCACGAACCATGGCGAGGATATTGTTCCCAGAGTTCTGTATGGATCGGCCAGGCACTGCCTCGAAGGTATCAAACACCGTGTGGTACACATATCCGTTGCTAACCTGAGCAATGTCCAGCCCTGCGAGAAACCAGATTGTTATCAAAACCCTCGGACATAAGGTGACTCATCGACTCACCGGGTATATTCCCAAAGTCCCGGAAAATTCGAAAGTCTGAGTCAGACGGTAAAATTCCGCTCTGAAAGATCTCCTCGGCCATGGTGGTGGCAAACGGGTGCTTCGCATGTTGCCTATAATACTATAAAAAGGGGCTATCCAGTATTTCGGCAGTATAAAAAAATAACCATAAAGTCGGCCATAAAAGCTCAACAGTTTAATTTTGTTGGATGCCATAAGCCACTTTCCTGTTGAGGAATAATAATTCTTACCTTCATCAGCCAGGGATTATTCGGGCCGCTCTGGAACAATAGGTCTCGCCCCCCACTTCCGCCCACTTCTAGGTTGATAAAGGCTCTGAAAACAATATTGTTATATTATTACCCGATATCGGGTTAATTTCCTTTAACTCACTTGCAGTTCTTTGCCCACTTGTGTTGCGTAATGAAACCATGGGAGCCCTGGAGGGGATTCTCTTCGGCTCCGTTGAACAAAAAGACAAGAGGATGCTCGAAAGGTGTCTCCGATATGGCCATTTGACGAAGGACCTCCAACATGACCACAACCATGGTGCCATCATCACCGGAACCTGAGGACAAAGGTGATTACCTGGCACTAGAATTGAAATCAGGAAATCACCCACCTGGACTGCTTGGCTTGGAGTCGAAATGACTGTTGAGCAGCAGGTAGGACTCGCTCCGGGAACTCTTTGAACTCAGCTTGACAATCACATTGTGAATTCCCTGATACATATTCACCATGTCGATGAACACGTAGCCACCAGTGGGTGACTGGACATCCACTTCGAGTTCGTAGAGATCACTGCGCATTTGAGAGCGGATCTTCTCCGTTTCATTCAGGAGAAACTCCACCGTAGTCACTTCATTCGCATAACTTCCCGTGACTTTGGGTCCTATCCTATCGTACACATAAAGCTGACTCTGAGCCCGTTCCGCCACAAATTCCCCGGGCCGCAGGGACTCCTCAGAGATGGTCACCCTTTCCGGGAGTTTGTTATAAAGCGGGATCACAATGGCGTAGAACAGCGCCAGCCAGAGGAGCAGGAAGGAGGGGGCATAGTACCAGGACAGTCGTCGCCTGTCGGCTGGCTCCTTGCGCACCGTCAAGGACTCGATGAGCACGGTGGCGAGGGCGATCTCCTGGTAAGGCGCCAGTCAATAAATCCGCTCGGCGCATCTCATAAATCTTACAAGTCAACACTCACTTTATCAGTCTTCTCCTCCATGGTTAGATTGCTAGCGGAGCCAATTCAAACCCTGCCGATGCCCGGTCCACGCATAACTGAACGTCTGCGCCCGGAGCATATCGACTCGAAGCCTTCCGCCGAATTAAGGCCCATAAAGATAATGCCGTGTGCCGCTTGATACCCGGCGCTGGCCGCCGGCGGGGGAACTGCTTTGTCTTAAGGCGCAGCAGGGCGGCTGGGACTTAACCATGGCCACGGCCATGGTATCTAAATTAGAGGGGTTTATGACTTAATATAAATATACATAAGTGGCGATTCCGACGCACGCGAGGGGCAGCTGCAAATTAAAGCTTATTCATTGACCGATGTCTGGCAGATTAAGGTGACGTTACTATAGTATAGAGATTATATTTATTTCTCAGCCTTTACCCTATCGCTGGCATTATCGCAGCCAAAGATCAGGGAACGACCCAAATACGTATAATAGATGCAAAGCTACATCGAGTACAGCAGCAAGGGGAATCCTAGAAGATAAATCGCACAAATAGAGAGGGCCATTCCATGGTGTAAGCAAAGTCTGGCAGGCTTCTTATGAACTGCACGGTGGTCTCATCCCGCTTGAAATCCTGGTTAATATAGTGTCCCACAACTCCAAGCTCAAAGATGGCTTCATTGAAGTTTCCATTGGATTTCTGTAAGATAAATAAATATCAGAAAAAACATAAACTATTTTGCTAATTTTAACACTCACTGTAAAGTCTATGTGAAATGTAAATGGTGACTTATCCAAGCCGTAGGAAAAGTATATTTGGTAGGGTGCCGAGTACTTATCCGGCCTGTCCAGCATGTTTCTTATAAAGGACCAGTCCTTCACAGCAGCTCCCTCCAAAGGTCTTATATACAAGCCCATGTGTGGCGGTCCAACGAGCTCGAACTCGAATCTCTTGACTCTTCCCGACTCCATTAGACTTGTACGCAAAAGGGTTAGGTTCAATGAGCCCGGTATATCCACTGGTTGCTCACGCGGCAACCAAGCTGCGCTGGAGAGTGACCTACACCAGCTACTCCAAAAACAAGGCATGCCACACATCACGTAGTCACCACAAGGCGGATTTATTTTACTCAGTCCGTTTAGGTTTACGGGGTAATCCTTAAGCGGACGTAGGCCATGCCTGTCCTGTAAGTCAAAGTAGTAACCGGAATCATTGACACTTGTGCTGCCATCGAATTCGTAAAAGATGCGACGAGTTTGCTGGAAAAATATTCATTTTTTAACTCGATTTGAAAAGGAGAAGGAATATAAACTTACCAGAAAGTTCACCCGCATCACACTTGTCTTGGGACGATAGGGAAATCCTAATTTCGATATGGATATCATGCAAAAAATGAAGGTCACCACCCCGAGACCAATCAATAAAACTGTGGACCAGCGAAACATGTTTATCAGAGGAACCTGAAATACAAACTTTGTTTATATTATTTAAAAGACTATTCTTTAATATTACCACAAAACCCAGGGCAAAGAATGTTCCCATGGCACATATCAGGGCTATAAGCATATCTGGATTGGATGAGTCCCTATTTCTACCCATAGCAGGAAAGAATATCACCAGGAATATGTAGAACAGATAGCAAAAGTACACAAACTGGAAGAGCTGGATTATCTCCACAGTCAAAACCCAATAGTAACCTTTTAATAAGAAGAGAAATAAATAAAAAATGTAAAATTAATTAACCTTTCCTCCTACCTCTATCATGCAAAGTACTTATAAGATTAATCAACAAAGAAGCCACATATAAAAACAAGGATATCATGCACATATAGGGTATACGCAGTCCTATTCCCGTCAAGATCAGACAAAGAGCTGCCAGGACAACGCAGTGGGCATGTAAGCCCATGTATGTCTGATATGAATGGCTCAACTTCTCCTGAAATAAAATTTAAAATAAATTAAATTATAATAAATAAACCAGCGACCAACTTACATTTGTCTTGAATGAATACAACAAGGTCGAAGGCAGCACCAGACCTATGATAGCCGGGCAGATGTATAAACCCAGAACCAACCAGTTGCTGCTGTAATAGGTCATGGTTCGATCTCCAACATCATATAAAACACTCATCAGCAGAGGCAGGCCAATGCACAGAAGACATCCAATCAAATGAAGGCCCAGAAGGATGGCAAACCATAGCAATGTTTTTCCTATAGAAACCTCTGACTGAGTGGACATTCGCCAAATGGAAAAACCAACCAGCATAAGACTGAGCACAGCCAGGCAGTAGTTTAAAATTATGCCAGTTTTTTCGGTATAGGTCACAAAGAAGAGTCCTAAGAAGTCGAAGAATACGGCATGTCCTTTGGTGTCTGCCTGTTATATATTACAATTAATATATTTATTATTATTTTTAAGGTTTTACTGACCTCAGGATTACCAAGTTCAGGGGCATTCGAAAAAGCTTTGACCAGTGAAAGAACATTTTCTCCTGTATTCTGAACAGAGCGTCCTGGTACCACATCAAAGCTATCAAAGGCTGTGTGGTAAACGTAGCCATTGCTGAATTGTGCAATGTCAAGACCTTAAAAGAAGTGCGTTAATAATATATTCCTATTAACCGTTAAATATAAACTTACCAGGAATATTTCCATAATCTCTAAAGATGCGAAAATCCGTATCAGAGGGCAGTATGCCAAATTGAAAGATTTCCTCGGCCAAAGTTGAGGCAAACGGATGCTTCGAGTGTTTTTTGTAGTACTAAAATTATGGCTAACAAATAAGTACATTCCTTCAATAATGAAGGATATACACACCTTAACCAGCCAGGGATTATTCGGACCGCTTTGGAATAGTATATCCCTTCCTCCACTGCCGCCCACTTCCAGGTTTATGACAGCCCTGCAAGGAATTTAATTAAATTGGAAATATAAAAATTGACTTCATACAAACTTGCAGTTGGGTGCCCATTTATGCTGGGTAACAAAGCCATGTGAAGCCTGCAGAGGATTCTCCTCTGCTCCATTAAACAAAAATACCACGGGATGCTTAAAGACGGTTCCAGAAATGGCCATTACACGAAGGACTTCCAGCATAACCACCACCATGGTGCCATCATCGCCAGCACCTACTCATAAGAATCAATTAGTGCTGGGCTCTGGGTTTAATCTTTGTCATTAGCTTTCCTGGACTGCCTGGCTTTGAGTCAAAGTGACTATTGACCAGCATGTAGGATGAGCTGTTGGAACTCCTACTGGCCAGCTTAACAACCACATTCTGAATGCCCTGGTAAATGCTGGTCATGGTTCCCACCACATAGGAGCCGCTTGGCTGCTGGACATCCACCTCCAAGTCAAAGAGATCGCTGCGCATTTCACCTCGTATCTTTTCCACCTCGCCTAAGAGAAATGCAACCGTGGTCACCTCGTTGGCGGTGCTCCCCACCACCTTCGGGCCGATACGATCGAATTCTCGGAGTGCTTTCTGCGCTCTCTCCGCCACGAATTCGCCGGGTTTCAGTGGCTCGTCGGCAAGGGTTACTCGATCGGGTAATTTGTAGAAGAGCGGAAGAACCACCGCGTAGAATAGCACCACCCAGAGGAGCAGGAAGGAGGGTGCATAGTACCAGGGAAGACGCCTCCTCATCTCCTTCTTCTTTGTCAAGACATTGAAGAGAACGGTGTCCGAGTAGCCCTCCTGGATTTTACAGTGACTAAAATTCTTCGGAGAAATGTTTATAAATAAAAGTACTCGCTTTATCGCCGCCGTTCGCCGGTAGCTCCATGTTATTCCCCGTAGAGAGCGAGAGCTGCTGCCAAGTCGAGAACCTTTCTGAAGCGTATCCGTCACGCTACTAAAATGTTTGTGGTCCGACGGCTGCGGATCCCGCCGGTCCACTTGAGCCCACAAAGATAACGCGAGGAGAGCGTTGATATGGGCCAACAACAAACTACACGAGGAAGCTAATTAGTCTGTGATAGCGCAGATTTAATTTACAATTTAAAATCCGCTTGCAGGTCAGTTCGGGATCTACACCCTCGAATCTAATCGCCGATCTCTAATCGCTCCACGGGCAGTACTTACACACTCTTGATTAATTAGTTCGTATGGCAACAAATAAAGTTCTTAGGTCTACGTTACTAAAGCGAGAACTACCATAAGTAAGCGAACTTAGAATATATAACGTTCATATAACGTAGGCCATTCCATGACATGAGCAAAGTCGGGAAACTCGGATATAAACTTAAGGCCAGCTGCATCCCTTTCGTAGTCGTAGCTGACAAAGCTGGCAGCAAAGCCCAGCTGGAACGTTGGGGTATTAAAGTCTCCAGAGGATTTCTAAAAGAAGTAAAATTATAACAAAAACATTAAAAGAAGTTTTCTAGACTCACCCTAAAATCTATGTGAAACTTCAAGGGCGAGTTATCCTTTCCATAGGCAAAGAATATCTGATAGGGCGGCGAGTACGTCTCGGGCTCATCCAGCATATTCCGAATGAAGGACCAGTCATCCACCTCAACTCCCTCCAAGGGCTGTATGTACAAGCTCATGTGCGGTGGCCCCGAGATCTCGAACTCAAAGCGCGCCAGCTTGGATGTGTCCAGCAGGGTCTTGCTAAGCAACTTCAGGGAAGTGGCTCCCGGTATGGCCACCTCCTGCTCTCGCGGCAGCCAGTGACTCGAGCTTCGGGTCTTACACCAACGGTGATTAAAGCAGGGAACTCCACACATCAAGTACTTATCGCAGTCAGATGAGGTGCTGACCAGGCCAGTCAAATTCAAGCTGGTGTCCTCCAGGGGATAGTACAGCCTGCGGTCTTGGAAGTCAAAGTAGTAACCGGAATCGCTCAGGCTCACTGAGCCATCATACTCATAGAAAATGCGACGGACATGCTGGAAGATTGATTGATTACTAAGAGTTAATAAACTTTTGCAAGGGTTAAACCCACCAGAAAGTGAATCCTCATCACGCTGGTCTTGGCGCGGTAGGGAAAGCCCACATCAGAGACGGCAATCATGCAGAAAATAAAGGTAACAACGCCCAAACCAAGCAACGCCAACTTGGGCCAGCGGAACATGTTTATCAGGGGAGCCTTTAAGAACGAGATTAACTAGGTTTCGGTCTGGAATAAAAGATCTATGCGACTCACCACAAAACCCAGGGCAAAAAAGCAACCCAAGGCGCATATTAAAGCAATGAAAAGATCTGGATTTGTGCCATGGCCAAAGCGACCCAGCATGGGAAAGAATACCAAAAGGAAGGTGTAGAAAAGGTAGCTAAAGTACAGGAAGGGCATCAGTTGCAGGACCTGCACCATCAGCACCCAGAAGTAGCCTGTAAATAAAGATCCTTAAAACTGGCAAATATATATCTTCTTATAGAACCTACCGCGATCGTGGAGCGTACTCAGTAGATTAATCAGCAAAGCTGCCGAGTAAAACAGCAAGGACATCATGCATAGATAGGGAGTCCTCAGGCTTACAGATGTCAGGATAATGGCAATTATGGCCAGCAGCACGCAGTGAGCATGTAGGCTCATATGTAAATGATTAGGGTGGCTGATCTTATCCTGTTTTAAGTTAACCCTTTAGCTCTCAGTTTAAATTAAATACAAATCTCCTGCAAACTTACATTGGGCTTCAGCGTATAGTACAGAGTCAATGGCAGGACCTGGCCAATAATTGCAGGAACGATAAAAAGGCCAATCACCAGCCAGTGATTGCTAAAATACGTCATGGAACGATTGCCGGCATCATAGAGAACGGCCATCAGCAGTGGCAGTCCCAGACTGAGAATCATTCCCACAACATGAAGTCCCAGGATAATGGAGAACCATATCGAGACTTGGCACAGAGATGCCTCCGATTCGCGGGCCATTCTCAGCAGAGAACAGCCCACCAACACCAAGCTGATTACAGCAATGCAACAGTTGAGAATAATGCCAGTGGTCTCGGTATAATACACAAAGAAAAGGCCCAGAAAATCAAAGAACACTGCATGTCCTTCACTGTGATCCTGTAAAGGAAATATAGATAAGTTTTAATTCTTTAAAAGCTATATATTTTTCTCACCTCTGGATTATACATTTCACTGGCATTGGCAAAAGCTCGCACCAGAGATAAAGCATTGTCGCCTGTATTTTGTAGAGAGGCTATGGGCACATTCTGGACATTATCGAAAATTGTATGGTAGACATAACCATTGCTGATTTGAGCCATATCGAGGCCTATAAAACTAGGATATTAGGGAACTAATTTCTTTATTAAAATTGCTTGCACCTTACCCGGCAGCTCTCCATAGTCCCGAAAGATACGAAAGTCCGTATCTGAAGGCAGAATGCCAGACTGGAATATCTCCTCGGCCATTGTGGGGGCAAACGGATGCTTGGCATTTTGATTGTAGTACTAAAAATAATGTGACAATAGTATAAATCCATTATATCCATTAGTAAACAGTTCAAGTCTTGAGAAAATCATAAAGTAAACTTCCACAATCAAATTGCAGTCATAAACTAATAAAATACCCTCTGCACGAGGTCTACGAACTGGGAAAGTCCGTGAACTGGTCAAATATTTCCGGTTACCAAGAACCTATGCTATTAAGATTTGTATATATAAATATATATCCACCCATAAAATTTCTTTTACTATTTGTAGAAGCGTCGAAATCATAAAGTAAACACTCCACAATCAAATTGCTGCCATTAAAGAATCAAATTTCGATAAAGAGGAAAACACTGCACGAGCTCTATAAACTAGGATGGGCCCTGGAATTTGTCATATGTGTTGAGTTATTTAGGAATGTGTCATACCTTTATGAGCCAGGGATTATTTGGCCCGCTCTGGAATAGCAAATCTCGTCCACCACTGCCAGCCACCTCTAAGTTAACGAGAGCTCTGTGGGGTAAATCAATTTTATATTTATGTTTTACTAAAGGGAAAGTCACCACTTACTTGCAATTCTTGGCCCATTCATGGGAGGTGATAAAGCCATGAGAGGCCTCCAAAGGATTCTCCTCAGCTCCATTGAACAAAAAGACTATGGGATGTTCAAAGGCTGTGTCGGAGATGGCAATTTGACGCAGGACCTCCAGCATAACCACCACCATAGAGCCATCATCGCCGGATCCTAAGAGAAGCTCTTACTAAACAGCAAAATTTATTCGTTTAAGTTGAACTCACCTGGACTAGTAGGCTTGGAATCAAAGTGACTGTTGACCAGGAGGTAGGCAGAACTATTAGACTTCTTGTTGCTGATTTTCACAACCACATTCTGTACACCCTGGTACATGTTCACCATTTGCCAGTGCATATAAGCACCCGAGGGCTGTTGCACATTCATTTCCAGCTCGTAGAGATCACTGCGCATGGCTGCCCGAATATTTTCCACTTCCTCGACAAGAAAGGCCACTGTAGTCACCTCATTCGCCACACTGCCCACCACTTTGGGTCCTATCCGATCGTACTTGTAGAGCAGTCTCTGTGCCCTCTCGGCCACAAATTCACCCGGCTTGCGAGCTTCATCTGCAATCAGGACACCATCCGGCAGACGATGGTACAGAGGAAACACAACCGCATAGAACAGGGCCACCCACAGGAGCAGGAAGGATGGGGTGTAGTACCAGGGTAGTCGTAGCCTCGTGTGTTTTCTTTGCGAAAGGACATTGATAAGAGCCGCGTCCGACTGACTTTTGGCGGAACCCTTGAAATAAATTTATGGCTTAATATCACTGGAAACTGATTCAGGAAATCAAAGCTCACATTCGCGTCCTCCGATTTCATGGCTATAATTTATTTTTTTGATTTAAGCGTCACAACGTCGAACAGTTCCTTTGGCCAGTCGGATCTGCACTGAAACAGCCCATTGCCTTGAATGTTCCGAGGTTGAGGCTCGACGGATATTATCGGCAGTGATTCGCACTTTGAATCCCATAAAGATAAATCGCTTTGAACATGCAATATACCGCTCGATACTAACGAGGAGAATGTGGCAAAACCCCGCAATTATTTGTTTTGTAGTTGCTTCCCCAGGCCCAGTTAAAGTTTTGCCTATTTGGTATCTAAATAATGGCAGATTTATGGAGTCCTATCTTTACAACGTTTGAAAATCGTTTAAGAAATGGTTCTCAGCTCGTGTGTGGACATCTTATCTTTATGTGCAAGTTGCGGTTGCTGGGTATACATCTGGGGCTACTTCAGTGCTACATCTTATGGAGACCACAAAAGGATAAATAAGCCATAATCTTGATGGTGATGGGACTTCTAGCTGAAGTTCAGTCTGGTTACATTTACCCAATATTACATTAAAAAAAATCGAAATTAAATTATAAAAAACTTCATTCATTTTAAATGCACATTCCAAGTTCATTAATTAAAAATAATTCAATGTTCATTTTAAAAAGTACACATTAAAAAACAAAAACAATAACTTCATTATAAATTAAAAATAGTCACTTTCTTTGTACCTTGTCAGCTTCGTCTTCTACTCTTCCACCGCCTCCAAGAAATCGCTCAGCAGCTGGAGGAGCTCTTCTGCATAGGGTATGTCTGGGAATCGATTCTGCTTCTCAGTCTTCATGCCTTCCAACTGGTCCTTGAGGTGGATCAGCAGTTTCATTAGCTTAGTGCCACGCAGCTTGGCCTTGTACTTGGCCCCGTAGCCGAAGATCTTGTACAGCATCAGGACCGCCAGGCGGTGTTCCTCGAACGAATTCAGGACCTGCCCACTGGAGGGATCCTTCTGCATTACCGGTTGATTGAGAATATCGCGCAGCAAATTTATGAACTCGGTCATCCCCGTGAGCACGATGCGGTTGTTGTTGAAAAAGCTCATGTTGCGAAGGATGCGAAGACTTAGAATCCTTCGGTCGTCCAGTGGCGATAGACGTCGAACGATGTTAATCAGGGAGTGCAGGTGACACGCCTTGGCACCCACATCGTATCGGGAGTAGACTTCCCAGAAGGCCAGCCAAGCCTGAACAACCTGGGGTCTTACCTTGCTGCCCGAAGGATTAGCGGGCAGGATCGTATCGAACATGTCCAGCACGTGCATTTTGGTTAGGCTGAGTCGGCCCTCGGAGCAGGAACAGCAATTGCTCATGATCCTCAGGGCGGGTATTATGCAAGTTCCCTGGCCTAATCCTCCAGCGTTGGTATCCTTTCTGGTGGTCTCAAAGTCAGCCACGCGGGACATTAGCTGCAGCAGGGAATGCGATTGCTTCTCTTGGATCACCGAAGTCTGTTTGCACATCTCAAAGGAATACTCGGTGAGGAACATGACCACTTGGACGATGAGTTGCTTCAGCTCCGCCGAGTGCGATAGCCACGGCCAAAGACGGACCAACATGTTCGCCATTGCTTGCGCAGACGAAGTCACCTTGAGCACCGAATGGGGCGAGCTATACCACTGCGACATCATTTTGAACAGCACCAAGAGATTGCCCAGGATTTCCTGTGTCCTATGGGCTCCCACGCGTCTCACATAGGAAGATGCATTTCCGATTTTGTCGTCCTTTAAAAATGCATCGAACGTATCAAGCAGCCGATCCACCAGATGCGCCTCGTTGGCTATGGAGGCAGCCTCTTTGGAGTACTTCAGGAACACACCGAAGGTCTCACAGACCTGAACGTGACCAGGATCGACGGCTTCCAAAAAAGTATGTGCGCTCTTGTCGGTATAATAGCCGAGGAAGTGCTCCTCCAGCATCCGGTAGATGAAGGCAATTGCCTTAACCTTGTCACCAACCAATTCCATCTTGGTGTAGGGACGTTTACTCGATTCCCGATTCGACGGCAAGGGCACAGCATATTGCTCCAGCTCATCCACCAAAGGGGCACTCTGCGTCTTTATAAAGATCATGGCCAGGCACTTGAGCGTGTACCGCCTGAGGTCGGTGCCCTGGGCCGATTGATCGAGTCCAATCACGAAGAACTCTATGAAGAAGCCTGGCCTCTTCTTCAGCTCCTCGCAAAGGAAGGCGAATGCATTCGAGTCCTTGCAAAACACCAAGAGCAGCTTGAAAAGCTGACCCAGCAGGCGCTGAGGTAATTCCAGGTCCATCACATAGTTAAATAGCGAAAGGAAGCTTCCCAAAAAGACGGTGTCGCGGCAGATGCTCCTCTGGAGGTACTCGAAATTATTCACATAGCACAGGGCGTAAAGCTCGCAGATGTGCTCGGCGCACAGTTCAAAGAAGGCATTCGAGAACGGGTCTAGTGGTGGCGGCGGCGTCTTTATCACATCACTGAGGCCACTCATGAAACTATGCTGGCACAGCGTGCTGCTGCACCATTCCGGATCGAGGCTTACCATGGTGACGCATATAGAAACATAGCAGCTGATTATCTCGCACGAGTGCTGCTCCCCCGCCGGTTGCTTGTCCAGATAGGGAGCCACATGCAGCGTCCTCAGAGCCCGTGAGGCATCCTTCAGGAAGGTGTGATTCCGCAGCATCTCCACGCATGCCTCGGCTCCCACCATCGGCATCAGCTGGATAAATACACTGCCGGCCAGCACTCTGACCAGCATCACTTCATGAACGTCCAACAGCGTGGTCAGGCAGCAGGCTGGCAGTCCGCCAGGCAGAAAGTTTAGGCCCGGCAGAATGCTCTCCATCTTCACATCGCAGCAGCCGAGCCAGTCGGCCATCAGGACCCAGGAGAGGGAACGCACATGGCTATCGCTGTGCCCGCACAGTCCCAGCAGATAGCGCAGAACCTTATTGGCCACACCCGCCTCGTATATGCTGTTGTTCCTCTCGGAGGGTTGAAGCAAGTGGAGTTCGCAAATGATGTGCAGGCAGTCGCGCAGCCACTGGGCTCCCGTCTGCGTTGAGGTTCTCAGATCGCTGCTCAGCTGCATAAAGAACTGACAATAGTGCTGAAATTGCATAATTTTGCATTAAATTCTGCTTAGAAATTGATCAACTTGAGGTGGAGTACTCACCTTCACCTGGCCACTGCTGAGCATCAGCTCCCGCTCACTCAGGCGCCTCAGGATGCCCAGTATACAGCGCACATGCTGCAGCTGCCGGATCTCAAAGTGCTTCCTGGCCATCGAACTCAGCTGAAGGAACAACTTGCCATGCCACTTCAAGCGAATCTCGTTCTCGGCGACCAGCAGGTGCTCCAGACACTGGCCTATTAGGTGCAGCACGTCCAGGGATATACTCCTATCCTGCAGCAGCAATAGAAAACTGTGATTCGGATCCGTTTCGAGGGCCTCGTTCAGCCCCTTGATCACCTGGGCATGGGTGAAGCTCAGGCAGGTGAGGCACAGTTCCAGCAGTGACATGTAAAGCCGGCAATCCGCATCATTGGCTGGGGCCGAGCGTATATACTTGTGAATCAGCTGCCACAGACTCTGGCCCTCAGACTCGGGTATAGAGCTGCGCAGATGGACCAGGAACAACTGAATGACATCGAGCCTCTGCTGCATGGCTTCGTGGCTGCTGCAGTTACTCGCCGCCATTAGCTGATTGCGTAGCTGAACGTCGGGTTCCGAGGCCTGCATCATGGCCAGGTCACCCAGGTTCATCTTAAGCTCGCTCCTGATGTCCAAGGCTTGCATGCCCTCTGGCGTCATGACCTTGCGAAGGTAATGACATAAAAACAGGCGCCAATGCTGGGCAGCGGTGATCTCATCATCCCCAAAATAGGTCCTATCCAGACGCTGCTGTGCACTTACACCGTCGGTAACGGGGCTGTGTGGCCCTGGGACTTTCACTTCATGGGTGACTGGCGCCATCAGGCCACCCAGCTGTACTTCGATCACCAGCTTGTCCTCAAAGGCAATGATCTCGTCGAAGAAGAGCATCAGGAAGAGGCAGATGCTGGCATTTTGCCGCAACTCCTGCTCGTGGGGCAGCAGCACCATGGCGCGAATCAGGTTCATGTACATCTCGGGCATGTAGGCTAGCAGCTTACGAAAGTCCGGAAATAGTAGCATCAACTTCAGCAAAATACTAACGGCTGGCACCAGCACATCGGCAGGATCACCGGAGTATGACTCCAAGCCAATTGGCAAGGAAGCAATAATCATGCTGAAGGCTTCCTTAGAGTTAAGGCACTCGCAAGCCTTCCTATTTCGGAGCAGCACATTTAGCTGAGTCAATGAGGACTTTCTGATAGATGGGCGCAGGTCCTTGGTTTGCAGCAACCGGAGTAGGGCATCCAAGCTGCGCTGCCCATGAAAGGCCTCCTCAGTGGGCTTCGCGAATATTTCTTTGTAATTCAACGGCGGCTGTACCAGGCAGATATCCGGGTCCCTCCACTCGGATATCAACTGATCGCGGGGCGTCAGGCTCCTCTTTTTCATATCCATGGCATGCAGGATTAAGTTAATCGTATTGGGAGCCTTCTCTCTGACCTCAAGGTGCGGATGGAAGAGGTAGCAGACGAATATCCGCATATTCGGTGGCGCCTTTATGAGGCAAGTGTGGGGATCCCAAAGCGCCCAGAGAGCGTGCGTCAGCTGAGTGTCCGAGATGGTGCGGCAGATCAGCAGCGGCAGCAGAGGATAGACTATTTGGATAATAGCCTGAAGGTCCTCCTCCCCCACAAAGTTGTGCAGCTTGAAGAGCAGGATGAAGTAATCGAGGCACCACTGCCTCACACTCTGCGGCGCCTCCGTGTCCCAACTCTGGAGGATCAGCTTTCGAAGGAACCGGCTGGTCAGCGGCAATCCGAGAATGCCCTGACGCACTAGCTCCAAACTGGTGCAGCCTGGCATGTACACCGTCTTGGTCATAAAAGCATGGAAATGACTCGTCACGGGAGTGCGCATCAGGCCGTACAGAAACCAGCGAAGCTGCTTATCGGGCAAGTCTACCAAGGTCCAAAGCAGCGTCTGGGCCTCTGTCCTTAGCTTCGGATTGCCAGGATAGAGGGGAGTGCACTCCACAACGGCGTTGAATAGCTGCTTCACCAGCCTCTTACTGCCCAGCTGGTTGACCACCAGGAGCACTGCATTCGCTTCGATCAGCAACGGAGCCTTCATCTTGGTCGCTGGCTGGAATTGATCCAGTGCGGCCATGTAGGCAGTTTTCAGCTTTATTAAGATTTCATCATCCTTGGAATTCCTCGGGGCAACGCCCGTCAAATCGTCCAGCGCGCTCAGGCGACCCGGCAGACTCAGGAAGCTGCTGTCCATGTAAATGGGCTTTATGAGGGAGTTGGCCTGAGCGCGATTCAAGTTCTTGTCATAATTTATATTCAGGAGCATTATCTCCAACAGGTGGTCGTTGAAGATCAGCGACTGGAGCCGGGGAACCATCAGGGAGCTGACTAGCTCGCTCAACTTGGTGCCGGTCCGACTGCTGCAGAACTTGAGCAGCTTCTTGACCATGTCCCCAAATCGTGTGGTGACTCCTGGCGCTATACCCACCTTGAGTACTTGGTATGTCTGGACCGCCTGCTTGACCAGCTCCAGGACATGCCACTTGTCGTTATCGGAGCACTTCATAGCCAGGTCGAGGCAGTTGTTCAGCACCAATTCCAGGGCGCTCTCAACCTTCAGCTGCCTGGCGAGCGATCCGGGAGCATCCAGGCTATTCGCATAGCACATGGTAGTGCAGCGAATCTCGATGCGGCGCTGGAGCTGTTTTAGGTACGCTATGATCGCCCTGTTCACATGCAGCAGGCAGCCGTCGCGTCGCTGCTGAAGCTGCACCAGGATCAGAAAAGTGTACGGCGGCTGCAGAAGGTACTCCGCCGGATAGTCGCCCATCCTAATGGTCAGTTGCGTGAGCTGCACCTGCACCTCGATGGCATCGGTCCCTTCGTTTCGTGGCATATCCATTATGCTCTGCAAGCTGGCCACATCCTCCGGGCAGGGCTGCGACCAAGCGGGCTCGTAGTCCTCCGGCTTGAGAGTGTCCTTTAGAATGCCAATGCTGCTGGTCACCGACTCTGTTCCCTCGGTGGTCACATTAACAGAACTAACCGAGGACCCCACCGGTGTCTCCAGGCGGATGTTGTACTTTTGGAGCAGCAGATACTGCAGGTCGTCCAGCAGATCGGTAACCCGCTCGGACTCCAGCGAACGCAGAATGCGCCGCACCTTACCCAGCTCCGTCGACAGCCGGTCGTAGGTAATCTTGCGTACCACCACATTGCCGTACTCGGAGCGCAGCAGCTCCAGCATAATGGCCAGGACTCGGTCCGCAGCAAGATGTGGCGTTTGTCCGAACCAGCGGATCAGTTGCTTCATCAACATCATCGGCTTGAAGTCGACAGTCTCGCCCAACTGCAGGCAGCGCATGAAGCGCGTCTCCACCTGGTCGAGGGCGCGCATCCTGATCTCCTCCGACTCACTGGTTAGCTTGGCCAGCTGCGGCTGGGCCAGCTGCAGGGCCGGGCTTTTGGTGCTCATGGCGAGATGTAATATCCCCAACTTCAATACTAGCTTTAAGTTTCACGTACGGTTGGAAAATATCACGAATTTACATTTTCCAAAATTCAGCGTCAAACTCGAATTGTTGCGGGGCTAGGGTTGCCACATATAGCTACTATGGGCACTATATCGATATAGATATCGATATATCGATAACAAGGATGAAATCAGCAACGGAACAGCCGGCGGCGGTGGATTTTGTACAAACACCTGGTCACACCGCAATCGAAAGACGGACAAAGTATTTTAAACCATCTGATCAACAACACCGTTCCAGCGGTAAATTGTGTTTTTGTTTTTCTGCCGTTCTCGAGTTTGTGTATATCTGTTTATCTTGGACATTTGTGCAATTTCACGGCAGCGCTGCGAGGCGTAATTGTGTGTTTTAAGTGCACACCCACACGTACGCGCGACTAGTAACCGCTAATCTGTGGCCGACCGGTTTTTCGTAGAAGCTGAACAAACTGCAGTTTTTGCATTGTCCTTATGCAATGGAAACGAACAATTCCTGTGCTCGGTATCGCATCAGTTATGAGATTTTAAATGACATCCCAGAGCTTCATTGTCTTGGGGCCCCTTTTGTGACGTCAGGACTGGGCGTTCTTTTATTTTCGCGCGCGCCCAAGCAAACACAGACTCTCACACATACACGTGCATAGCAAGTGCAAAATGACACTTTATGAATTAGTAATCCAAACAAAGCATATATGCTAGAAATGGCGAGTTATCCAGAAATGATGTCACTGGCACACGCCCCGGGCATTGCCCCCTGCCCACCTCCTGGCATCCCTCTCATCATATTCGCCGCCGGTCGTGGCTTTTGCTTTTCCACCTTATTTGTGTATATCACACATACTGATGCACCACGGGTTCTAGTTGGAAATCAATAGATACACGCAGCCCCTTGATTTCTAATTAGAAATGGCATGCAATTAAGTGAGATTGTTGTTTCCCCATTTCTAGGGATCCAATTGGAAGCAACAGGTCTCGTAACTTACAAAGGAATATATATATTTGTTGCGCAAAAATTGCCAAAAATTGAGACAAGTATTTATGGCTAATCTTATCGGATTGCCCACTTAAAGCCCTGATTACGCCGCGATTATCGTTTCGCATCACTGCCGCCCATTGACCTTTAACAGAGTCTAGTGATGGGGGGGACTTACAGCTGAAACTGGAAGTTGATACAAGTCTCAAGTTTATCAAGATTCTGTTTGTTGAATTTGATTAATCTTAAAGTAAAGTTCTATAACTCTTTATCAATGATTTTTTCATGATCAATGATCAAATTGCTAACTGCAAAGGTATTCGAATTTTTGCTTCCTGTTAGCTTCCTTTCTTGTTTTTCTTGAAGGTTGAAATTGTATCTTGTAGATTTTCAGATGTTTTATCCCCTTAAAAATCAAAATCACATTTATATTCTCCCTGAATTAAATACTCCCGTTCACAAGTGTGCAAAATTGATTATAATGCACTCTCCGCATTCGAATGTCTGGCAATTCAATTAGCGGCCTGGAGACGAGCTCTGATATGTTGCGAAACGCAGCGCCGCTGATAAACAGCCACTGACTGAGGCAACATGTTGCGATAAGAGCCCCACTAGGAATTCAAACAAAGCGATAAGCAATTATTAGAACTTTGAATTGTTGCTAATCACGTACAGAGCGGCACTCGGATTGTGCCATAATGGTTAAGTTATTGCCTTTTTTTTATCGTCAACGGCGGGCGTAGTAAACAAAAAAGCCAGCAGAGACCTGTGACTCACTCCAGACTCTTATCATTATGCCCTATTACTTTTTGAGAGAACAGTAAATATAGTTCGGGAAGAGGTGTAAGCTTCGATGTCGATAGCAGTGGGTTTATGGCCTCGGCCTTTGGCTGGGGCTCATCCAAGTTCATGGGGATTCACGCTCACTCTCATCAGACTCTTTGTTGTCAGTATCTTTCCCCTATTTAAGCAGCGAATTAGCTGTCTGAACAACACGCTCTGTCGATAAGATAACACAAAATCAAGTTTCAGCGAACATATGGCCCTAGAACATTAGATTGTAGATCCAATATTTGATATAAACCAAACCTATTCCTCTGTCTGAATTTCTCGCCGACTTGAAAGTTTCCGCTGTTTGTTTTTGAAGAGAGCAAAAATTGTTTACAATTCAAACACTAGAGTCTTTTGTTTAAGCAATATACATACATATGTATATTCAAAGAGAGCGAAAGTTTTCTTTAGATTCTATTTAAGAGAGTAAAAGATATACGTATCTCCCCTTTTCTTTATTTAATTATCAACGCCGCAGTTGTTATTTTGTAAAATTTTACTGCATTTTTAAGCATTTTGTTTTATTTCGGAAAATTTACTGATAGAATTACTTGCTGTTTTGGTTTCAGTTACTCATAGCTTTGAGTTTTCCCCATTTTTCAGCGTGTTTATTAGTGTTATGAGTCATCAACTGCCACAGGTGTGGACATGGCCTATCTGGGACACCCCAATTAAGTGGCAAAGCTATTAAGTTATATCTCGACCCAGACACGAGCAAATCGATTTCTCTGCCCCGAATGACAGGCACGCTACCCCTACAATATAATACCCTACAATAACCTTCATTTGCTAGATTCACAGATTATTTTCGGTTTATGTAGTAGAAAGTATTTTCTGATAGGTAAATTTTATATTTCCTTTGAGGAACCCATTATAAACCGACTATAAAAGCAAGAACATACACTTTTTGCTGGCCATCAAGTATAGCTGCTTCGACCTATATGTATTATCCACACAGAGCTCTGGAAATATTTTTAATTTTCTCGCTGATGAACCTGTTGAAATTGCAAAAGCAACGCCATTTATTTATGCCTTTTCTGTGCTCACATAAAACAGTGTATATACATTTTGTATGTACATATTTTACGATAATAATAATAATTTAATATGCATTTTCCAGAGCACCAACTCATGGAACAGACCACAAGGCAGCACTGACACTCAGCCACACACAATTCCCCTTGTGATTCCCCAGTAGCAACATTCCTTTTAGCCCCTGCAAAATGGCACAGAGCGTTCCGCTGACCCAGGCCATTGGTGGCTACATTTTTGGCATTCTGCAGACTTTCATTCGCTTCATTTTCCGGCTGATCTACGGCCCCAAGGGCGAGAGAGTGCCTCCGATCACAGATCCCATTCTGCTGGAGTCTGCCTCTTCGCTGGCCAGAAAGATTCGAAGCCAGGAGGTGAGTTGAGGTAGTTATTTTTGTTAAATTTTATTACATTTTTCCCTTTGCTTCCTAGTTGAGCAGCGTCCAAGTGCTGGAATCTTTCATAAGACGCGTCAAGGAGGTGAATCCCATACTAAACTGCGTGGTGGATGAGCGCTATGACCAGGCTCTCAAGGAGGCGGCAGAGGCCGATGCCTTGATTAAATCGGGAAAATACACTGCGGAGGAGTTGGCCAAACAGAAACCCTTCCTGGGAGTGCCCATCACCACCAAGGATTGCATTTCCGTCAAGGGTAGGTACATATATGATCCACCTACTGGAAATTATATTAACTTTAAACTCCTCTCCCTAGGCATGCTCCACACTGCCGGCCTGTACGAACGTCGGGATGTGCGCGGTGCACAGGATGCCGATGCCATGGCCCTGATGCGCAAGGCCGGAGCCATTCCCTTTGCCCTCACCAACGTTTCCGAGGTGTGCATGTGGTGGGAGAGCAACAACACGGTTCACGGACGCACTAGGAATGCCTACGACACGAATCGTATTGTGGGCGGCTCTAGCGGCGGCGAGGGCTGCATCCAGTCGGCAGCTGCCTCCCCCTTTGGTCTGGGCTCCGATATTGGCGGCTCAATTCGCATGCCGGCCTTCTTCAACGGTATCTTTGGTCACAAGCCCAGCAAGCTGGTCGTTTCGAATGTGGGCCAGTTCCCGGCACCATTCAGTGCCGAGCAGAATACATTCCTCGGCCTGGGACCCATGTCGCGCTTTGCCGAGGATCTGCGACCCATGCTGAAGATTATGGCGGGCGAGAAGGCGTCCGTACTCAATCTGGACAAGGATGTGGACCTCACCAAGTTGAAGTTCTTCTACCAGGAGTCCGATGGTGGCGGCCGCTTGATCTCCGCTGTGGACCCTGACCTGCGGCAGGTATGGTTTATCGATCTCTCTTCTTGAGCAGAACCTATAGACTTCCTATTCCAGGCCATGAAGCGGGTGGCTCAGCATCTCAGCGAGAAATTTGGCAGCCAGATGGTGGAGCGTATCCAGCTGCCCCAGTTCCGTCAGTCGGCCGCCATTTGGTTTGCCAATATGCGGGATGACAGCGGCCATGGTTTTGCCTACCAGCTGGGCAACCTGGAGCGCGATATCAACACCTACCTGGAGCTCTTCAAGTGGCTGTTTGGCGCCTCCAAGCACACGTTCATCGGCCTGTCGACAGCGATTATGGATAGTGCCCAGTGCAAGCATGGATCCCCCAAGTACGATCATCTGGTGCGCAAGAGGAACGAGCTGAGGGCGGAGCTGCAGCGACTGCTGGGCAACAACGGGGTGCTCATCTATCCCACGCATCCCACAGTGGCGCCTTATCACAACGAACCCATCACGCGTCCCATTAACTTTTCCTACACAGGCATTGTGAACGTGCTGGGATTCCCGGCCACCGCTGTGCCCCTGGGCAAGCTGGGCAGCGAGGGTCTGCCCTTGGGAGTTCAGGTTATAGCCAACTTCAACGAGGATCGGCTGTGCCTGGCCGTGGCCGAGGAGCTAGAGCGAGCCTTCGGCGGCTGGGCCAGGCCCTAGGTTCAAGCATATGTAGCGTAGCGTAGCTAGCTGTTAGATAGTGGTCAGGGAATCTCCTCCTCCTCCACTCCCCTGCAAAAAACCCACCCACCCGTAGCGTGACCAGCGATAAAGGTATTCCTTGTATGTACTCCAGTGCCTCGTTGTAATTAATATCAATTTTCGATGTGGATTTATCTATTTTGTATGTGTTTTTAATCGTAAAATAATCAAAGGTCCAAACGGATCCCTTTCCGTTGTGCATTTATAATAAATAATTGCAATCCAAGACAATTGTGTTTACTTTTGCAGTCCGAATCCGATGGCGGCGCCACAAACAAAGGGGATTATGAGTCCAAAGAGCTTTTCGTTTCGGTTGTAAACAAATCTTTATTTGCAAGACCAAACTTATTTATGTGGAGGCACCGCCTCCATTGGGGTGCCATCGTTACTGGTGTGTGTGTGTGTGTGCCTGGCACAGCTCTCCAAGTAAACATCCTTACTTGGCGAGCAAACTAAACAAATTAAAATTAGCAATATCAAGGATATCATATTCACATGTCCCCAGGTGTCTTCGCCTCTTCCAGAGAGCGTGTGGTGTTACATTCCGTAATTTGGTCTCTTAATACTAGTCTGGCTGCTGGATGCAGGGAGAGGCTTCTACCCCTTGCCGCCCAGCGAGAGGATCAGCTTCAGCAGCTCGGTGCGCTTGGCCTTCACGGCATCAATGTGCAGCGGTGGCAGCCCATCCATCATCTCGTACCTGTTCAGGTAGTCGGCAATGTGGTCGGTCATACAGATGACATGGATGCCGCAGTCGTAGCCATTCGCCTGCTGCAGGCAGCGCATGGGCCGGAACTTGGCCTGTCGCTGGCCCAGCAGCTCCTTGATCTTGTTCATCAGCTCCACGGAATTGCTTGTGTTGTTGTTCCCGTACGAATCGAAGTGATAGAAGGTCTTCTCCGGACGCGAGAAGACGAGCAGCGACCAGTGGGTGCCGCCGGCCTCGGTGCTTTCGTTGTCGTTCAGCGCAAAGAAGATGAACGGCTTGGCAGTGGCCTTGCTCTGGCCAAGCAGGAGCTCCAGCTCCTGGTCGTCCATGTACTTCATGCACTGTGTCACCTCCGGGGCAATGAAGTGCAAGTCATTGTTGGTCTTGTATTTCACGTGCGACAGATACTCGTAGTAGAAGCTCAGGATCTGGTCATTCAGCCAGTGGGGACCGTGCAGCAGCTGCACGTCCGACATCCGCAGGCAGGAGTCGTGGAAGCTCAGCGAGATGGGGTCCGCCTTCGAGTTGCTGTTCATCTTGGAGTGCTGATAGGTGCCGTTAAACCTGGAACGCCGCGAGACCGCTGTCGCGTTCGGATTCTGGTTCTGGTTCTGGCGTGTATGTTGCCTGCGAATGAAAATAGAAGGTGGGATGTTAATTATTACACGAAATCATGTAATATCGGCGCGGCGACAAGTGTAACCCGGTGTGGAGCTGTCACCTCAAAATTTTCCTGTCTTGGGGAAGCATTTTCAACTTCCTTGCGGTGGCACAACTTCGCGCTGCAAAGAACCTTTCTATTGAAGCAAAAAAACTCGACGTTTCCAAGTAAACCCGACACGAATAAGTTTCGCTTTCGTTTTGTCGCGTCGCCGGCCGGCGTTGATGTCAGTGTGAATGTTACTGTTGTTGTAATTGCTAATGTCGATGTATTTGTTGTTGCGCTGCCATGCTTGCATCAAATGTCAGAATTGGGCATGCCACACATTTTAAATAAGGTGTAGAATAGATCTTTGGTATTTCTCTTTCTTTTTCTTTATAATTATTTTATATTTAAAATATGTTTTTTTTGTTTTATTTTAGATAACAAGGGTTTTCAACATCTTTAAGTTAAGTATCAAAAAATTAAGTAATTGGGCATGCCACACAGCCCGTTTTAGGCAAAAAAAAACACTTGACGCCGTTATTTTGGTACGAAGCAGCGGAGCACAACAAAACGCAAAAGTAGCGGTTGGGGTGAAAAAATATGGAGTGGGGGACGCGGTGCGGAGGAGGGGATGGCAACTCACCAGAAAATCTTGGTGCTGCTGGATTTTTCGCCGTTTTAATTTGTTTTTCCGGGCGCTCCTCGGGTACTACCATTTAATTGGCTGTCTTGGGGCAATAAATTCAATTATTTTAATTACACAACACTTAATTATGCCTTTTTTCCTATCAAATTATATTCTTTGAGGCTGCTCTTTAGCGCGGTGCTGCCAGACTTTTTCGACTATATGTCTGGCAACGACCAGAGCTTTTTATTTTTTTTAAATCAATTTTTATTTATATTTATATATTTAAGTAATTGTTATTTAACGATTATAGAAAATCTAATATAAATAAAATGAATAAAATACAACAATAAAAAAATTCCATAGTAAGGATATTTATAAAACCACAAGTTCACTGGTAACTAGTGACCAAGGAGGCAATAAAGTAATCAATCACAAACTTAATTTATTATAGAACTCTTCTATTTACAATTGGGCTTAAAATTTTCTGGACAAACTGGTTTGACAAATTTGTCCTTTTCATTGCCGTCGTTTAATTTTGGTGTTGGACAATCCGAATTAGTTTCTGAAGAGTTTTCGGAGGACTCCGGAAAATGCATAGCGCCATCGGCATTGGTCCAGGTACCTTCCCTCATCTCTTCGTTGACAGCTTTAAGTTGCCTGTTTATCTAAGGATTATTTATAAATTAGTTTTTTCACAATATTATCAGTCAAACCTTTACCTTTTCAATCAATTCCTTGTCGTTTTCGGAACCAAATAGATCCGCTACAAATTGATGGATATTGGATGCATTGGCATTAATGGCTTCCATGGTAATGACCCGGATTATGGCACGTATCTCCGGGTGGCGCTGCAGATATGTCATATCGTCCTTACGAATGTTTCTCGAAACCGTTGCAATGGTTGCATAGAATTTTGATATCTCTGCTTTATACCTCTTTTCATGGTTGCTAGTAGGGAAATCCTTAGTGTCTGGGTCTACACTAGATGTTTCGTGATAATCCATTTTGAACTGTTCTTGACTGGCAACTTAAAAGAAATCTTATTTGACTTTGAATTCCAAGAGATCTAGATTTATATAAGCTTTGAAAGTAAGTTAATTCCTTAAAAAATAAATTGTTTAATAAGCAAATAAAAAAGAAATCCCGACTCCGTGACAATGTGTATTTCAACATTGCCGTGACCAGGATTCGAACCTGGGTTACCACGGCCACAACGTGGGGTCCTAACCACTAGACGATCACGGCTATGTCGGGTGTTGGAGCACCAGATCCAAAAACCCGCCTGGCCCGCCTTAGTTGCGGTCAGCAAAAATTAAGAAAACCATGAAAAGAGATTGCTTTTTCACATTCACTTTTTGCTTTAGCAGCATATACGTATTTTCATATAAAGACAATATATATTTAAGGGTTTAAAAAAATCTTATTAGTGTAAAATTAATATAAAAAAAAAATTAGTTACAGAAGAACAAATAAAAAAAAAAGGATAAAAAAAAGAAAAACCCAACTCCGTGACAATGTTTGTTTCAACATTGCCGTGACCAGGATTCGAACCTGGGTTACCACGGCCACAACGTGGGGTCCTAACCACTAGACGATCACGGCTACGCCGGGCTGTTGAATGAGGCCAGCCAAATGACTGTTTTCACAAGCGAGCACACAATCACAACAAAACAAAGTTCGCGCACACTCCCTTCACAAAGCAAAATAACAGTCCCAAAAAACTGTTGATTTATTTATTAATAAAATATTTTATTTTCTATCTTGCCTGATTTATGCAATGCTTACAATAGTAACAAGCGTTTGCTCTTATTCTCACTTATTTTTTTTCTTTATTTTTCTATTTTTAATAAAACATAATATAATATTAATGAAATTAGTTACAATCATCATAGTAGCAAAACGTAATCATATTTCTTTCTTACTTACTTATACTGTTTATATTAAAATCCCAAGTTCTTAAGTAGTGTATCTTATGGATTAAATCAGTGTTAGGATAGAGACTGTCGTCCCTTCCCAATACCCTTGCCAGACACTTTTGGTGCGGTTGCAGTAGAGGAGGCAGCGGTGCTTGAAGCTGCCTTTGAGGGACTGGCGTTTCCCCTTCGCGTCTTTATGCGCTCCCGGAACTGGAAGCAGAGCGTGTCCAGGGGCGTGTTGAGGGCGAAATTCATATCTGGGAGCTGGTATGTAGCCAGCAGGAAATTGCATCGCACCCGTTCCTTGGCGATCCGCCTAATCAGCTCCTGCGTCTCGTCGTTGGCCAGGAGTTTGGCAATAGACGCCTTCACTGCCTCCTTTTTCAGCGCAGCATCCTTCTCCAGCTTGGGCTGTTTGGCAGGCGGCGCCTCTGGACCCTCTTCCCCCGGAATCGTCTCGAATTGGAGGTCAGTGGGACTCATCCGCTTGGCCTGGAGCTGGCTCTTTCTGGCCCTGTGGCGACCGCTCTTGCCATCCGTCGAGGAGGAGGGGGAGGTAGAGTCGCTTAAAACCGAGGGTTTCCCGCTGGTCGCCGAATCCGGTTCCATGGCGGCCTTTGTCGTTTTAGGGGTGTGTTCATTTGCCAACTTAGCTTTAGCTGCACTCGATGTCGGTGGTGTGGCGCAGCGCTTCGGATCCATTGTTTCGCCACCTTCACTCGGCGAATCCTCGTCAGAATCTGCAATTTCAATCGAGTTGAAATTTTCCATTTTTATGTTTTTTACCTCGATTAGGAACAGCTGTTGAAGCGCGCAGTCCCAGCAACGGAGGAGTGTTGGATAATACCCAATTATATGTGGCGCCCTCTGTGCATATTTTATACAAGTTGGTGTTATGGATTTGTTATTATTTATTCCACAAATCCACGTACTTTTTTTGTAAGTAAATTTAGTTTAATAAAATAATGATATTTATTTACTCATTACATCACTCTTTAACCATGGGGCTTACATTTGGTTTCTGGCCGGCCAAGTTCAACAGCCCGGCGTAGCCGTGATCGTCTAGTGGTTAGGACCCCACGTTGTGGCCGTGGTAACCCAGGTTCGAATCCTGGTCACGGCAATGTTGAAATACACATTGTCACGGAGTCGGGCTTTTAATTTTTTGCTTTTTTATTTTTTTATTTAGTAATTGTTAATATTTTATTAATTTTATACTTAAGCCTTTTCCAAACTTTAATTAATAATAACAAAAGCATATGCATACACATAGGGGGGAACCAACTTTTTAGCTCGACTTAAAAAGAGAAAGGTACTCAAACATGAAACAATTATAGAGAAAGGCATTTGCAGTTTTGCTTTTTAATAAATAACATTTATTTACTATTTATCAGATTCAATTTGTTGTATATTTCTAAACAAACATAAACATTTAATCAACCGAAGTACTTAGTTATTTATATTTAGAGCTGCTTTTGGTATACATTAATTGCTGTATTTAGAGCTGCTTTTGGTATACATTAATTGCTGTAATAAATAAACAATATCTTTTATTACAATCTAATCTATTTTTAGCATAAGAGATTGTTGCACAGACTGGTTTTTGAGCGTATCTCAAAGCAGTCATTTGGCCGGCGGCAAACAACAACCTGACGTAGCCGTGATCGTCTAGTGGTTAGGACCCCACGTTGTGGCCGTGGTAACCCAGGTTCGAATCCTGGTCACGGCAATGTTGAAACAAACATTGTCACGGAGTCGGGTTTATTTTTATTTTATTTTTTTTTTTATTATTATATTAGTATTTAAGAATTTATATTATTGTCTACCCCTACTTTTGCGTAAATAAATTCCACCTTTGTGTGTAATTTTTTGTTGTATATATTTTTAATTTTGATTATTTACAGTTTGCCTCTTCGCATAACATACAGAAGTTGTAATTATTTAGATATTATAAATTAAACTATTTGCATTACTAAAGCTTATAAAGGTGTCTGCTCGGAGTCGCTTCTGGATCTCTTACTTAACGTTGTTCTTCGGATAGCATAATAAACACGCGCCCGGGCGGAATGTGTTTCCACCTTCTGTGAGGGGGGCAGAGGCATAAATAACAAGAAACAAAATTGACACAATTTTATATTATTAACTACGAAGCTCTAGCCCTTCACTACAAACACAAGACACAAAATAAAACGCCCCAAGTGGCTTTAAATGTTATTCCTTTCACTCCTCCTCTCATTGCTGGCCGTAGAGCAGCTCCGATCCGGGCGGTATGCTGCTGGGGTCCACGTTTACATTAAAATAGTTGGCTGGCGAAGCCACGGCAGGAAAGCTCTGCTGCGGCGGCTGCTGCTGCTGTTGCTGCTGCTGCTGGAGGGTCAGGTTGTAGGGATTCTGCACGTATTCCTGGTAGATATCAGCTGCTGGCCCGGCTCCTCCACCTGCTGCTGCTGCTGGTGCCTCGTAGACGGGGGCAAAGCTGTGCACAATGGCTGCCTGCGGCATCTTGGGTAGAGATGGGTAAGCATTTCCGGCCAGCAGATGACTGATTGGCACATTGACGGCAGGATCGCTGACTTGCTGTTGATGCTGCTCCTGCTGCAGTTGCTGTTGCTGCTGCTCATGCTGCAGTTGCTGTTGCTGCTGCGCCTGATACTGCTGATAGTACTGCTGGTACAGCAAGTGCTGCTGCTGCTGCTGCTCCAACTGCTCTGCCGTGGGCTCCGCGGCCACGGGCAGCTCTATGGCGTAGCTGTTATACGTATTGTTGGTGGTCACAATGTTCGTTTGGTGGACAATGGGCACGGCTTCGGGCGAGGCTGCCACGGCAGTAGCAGTTGCCTCATTAACCAGATCCGGCAACAGTGTGCTGGGCTGCTGGGGAGGCACCACCAGCGGCTGTTAAAGCGGAAGTTTAGTAAATATATAAAACCCAGGTCCTGGTATTATCTCTCACCTGAGCAAATACAAAACTGGGTGCCTGCTGCAGGGCCTCAGCCATGGGGGGCTGCAGTATGATACTCCGCCTGGGCGATTCCATGGGCGACACCAAGGTGGGTGTGGCGGAACTCACCACCAATTCGCTGGGTAAAGCCTGCGGTTGACTGGGCATTATGGCCACCGCTGGCACCTGCTGCTGCTGTGGATGGGGAGCGACAGTTGCCGGGTTCGTTAGGGTCTGGGCACGCTTGCCTGAAAGATGGAGGATACACGGCTGCCATAACTATTTAATTTTTATACAAATATATAAAGGCACAAATGCAAGTCAAAAAGTAAGAGGAGAAGTCTCAGTTCTTCTTGCCCAGTCCCTTGAGCAGTTTGGATCTGATCCTGGCCCAGGTTTTCTTGCGCTGCTTCACCGGCTCAATGAGGGTCTCGCTTTTGCTCGTGCCCCGGGGTGAAGGCTTCGAAGCCCTACCGTAAAGCGGCAAGGTCAGCGTGTAGTCCCCTGCGGCCAGGGACTTGGCATACCTAATCTGCGTGGAGTCCAGCGAAATCGCTGGCCAAATCAGATCTGCTGGCAGGGGGGTCAGGAGATTAAGCGGATTCTACAACGACCGCCGACTCGCCGTACGCACCTTCATCGCGGAACAGCTCCTCCTTGAGATTGGGCAGGAATTCTCCGATGCGCCGCCAGGTGAGCTCCCACAGTGCCTGCTGCAGACTGCCATCCTGGTTGTGGAACACGCGCACTGAGTGCATCACCAGCAGCATGTTCTTCAAAATCTCCTGCATCTGCTCCGACAGCGTGTCCGATCCCACCTTCATGAAGCGTTCGATGTAGTCCAATATGTCCAGCCACAGCTCGTTAAAGGCATTGCCCAGTTCGATGAGCGTGGTTAGGTGCTGCAGGAACACCTTGGACATGATGGTGGCCGTGCGAATGCGCGATTCCTCCAGCAGGGATGCATCCAGCTGCCCTGCGGCACTGCTCTCCGGCAGGAGTTCGTTCAGCAGGGGAAAGAGCACCTGGTGGAAGCAGGAGCACCATTCCGTTCCCGATAGCGTTTGCAGATCGTGCACCAGCAGTGCCCGCTGCTGCAGGCACGAGATGGCATGGGTGCGCACCTCTCGCCGCCGATCCATGGCCAGCCTAGCGATGCCCTGCAGCAATGGACACCAGCCTGGTGACCAGAGAGCCGCCGACTGCGGCACAGTGCAACCCTCCTCCGCCCACCAGCGAAAGATCTGGGCCGTCCGGGTGTACAGCGTGTACATGAGGTCCAGCAATTGAATGGACAACTGCTCGTAGCGCTGGGCCAAGTCTTCCTGCTCGGCGGCATTGCCCTGCGCCAGATTATCGGCCGGATCGCCGGTTAGCAGCGTTAGATTGCTGCTCGACGCGGAGGATGCCAGGCCGGGCTTGCGCTTCTTCGAGCTCTTCTGCTTGGCAGCAGCCTCCAGCTTCCGGCGTTGGCGAATACCACCATCCCGGCAGGCCTCCACAAAGATGCGAATGCAGCGAACGCAGGCCTCAAAGTTGTAGGGCGTTATGTGGGCCACGCTCCGCACAATGAAGGCCAGCGAGTCCCAGCACTTGAATAAGGCAAAGGGAGCATGGTCCAGCAGTTGGCAGCTAAAGACGAGCGTGCTGACCGGAGGAGTACTCGAGCTGGGCGGCGACTGGGGTCTGCAGGAAAAATAAATAAATTCCTTAAGGTTTTTCTCTTTTCCAAAACTCAGCCACTCACCTGGAGGCCGTGGTCAGTTCACTATCCTTGTTGTTGACCAGAATCCAGTTTTCCGCACTGGGACTAGAGGCTGCCGGGGGTCCGGCAGAAGTTTTGTTCAGCTCCGAGTCAGATGTGTAACCACGTTCGGGCGGCGTTGATCCCTCCTCCTCACCACTGAGGGCACCATCTGACTTGGCTCCGCCGTTCAGCGGCAGCGGCAACTGGGCATCATCATAGCTGGGCGGCACAGCTCCCGCACCCACGCACTCCAGCAGATTGAAGATGATCTGCCAGTCCTGCTCGGAGTGTATATTCTGGGCCGAGGTCTTGAGCAGCTCGTAGATGCCAATGGAAATCTGTTTGGAGATGCGCAGCAGCAGCGCCGGCTTCAGCATCAGCAGCATCTTGAGGGACTGCAGGACAATGGGGCACAGCTCCTCGTTTCGCATCAAGTAGATGGCCAGCTTGAGCACCGCCACGATACACCGATTGAGCAGATAGTCGTAGCCGCACGAGGCACTGCCCATGAGGAGGAGATACATCTGGTCACGCACCGCAGGCCACAGGGGAATCATGCGATCCCTGTTGTGCACCACAATCTTCACCAGAAACTCCATCCAGAATACCGTTTGATCTTCGGCATAGGGCAGGCCAATGGATTTGTGGCCCTGCGGGGCCTTGAGCAGGCTCAGCACGCACTTGAGCAGCTCCTGCAGGGACTCTAGTTGCACAAACTTGGATTCCTGCAGCATCTGATCCAGCTGACACTCTTTGATGCACTTCCGGCCGTGCTTGATGAAGTCCTGCTCCTCGTAGGTGGGCTCCCGCTGGCCCTCTGAGCTGATCAGTGAATACAGGCTGGAGAACAGACCCGACTCCTGCTTCTCGCGTGGCTTTTCCAGGATCAACAAAGCCTTGCCGTTGGCCTCACAAAAGTCCTCGACCTCGATGAGGGATTTGGGCAACAGCTTCAGGCGGAACAACTGCAGATAGAGGTCCAAAATGTGCTTCCAGCTCTCCCTTAGACAGTCACCATAGTCGTGAACCAGCAGGAAGACAGTCCTCATGGCCGCCTGGGCCTTGCCATTGAGTCCAAAGTTCACCGCCTGTTGGATTTCATTGTTTGCTGGCGCCGGCTCATGCTGTTCCACGCTGCTCAGCAGCGTTGTAAACTTGCACAGAGTCAAAACGAGGGCATCAAAGTCCGTGTGGAGATTATAGTGTGCCGATATGGCGGCAGACTTGCTGAATCCTGTCAAGAATCGAGGAGGGTAAGGGTAATGAAACTGTATTCCTTGTGCTTACTCACCCGCCAGTGTCTTCTGATAGCCCGTCTCGGTACTCTTGTCAAACATAAAGCTAAGGGCGCTTAGAGAGGCGCCCCACACTATGTTGAAGATCTGCACATCGTAAGAAGCATCATGGACATAGTGGAAGTGGCCATCATGGGTGCCGCCACGCCGCAGCAGTACCTTCCACAAATAGTTCTCGCGCACCAGGCCAGTTTGTTCGGCTGGCATTACGATCTCTTCGTTTCTGGAAAGGATTATCGTTAGCCAGCTGGACAACTCACACAGCCTTCAGTTAAGCTTACTTGATGGCATTGAAGACCTGGGCCAGCATCTCCTGATCAAAGTCCTCGCCGCCATTCAGGCCGCGCAAGTTCTTGGTAAAGTCCTCTAGGGTCATGGGAATGTTCAAACGCTTGGCATTGGAGTTGTGCTGATCCATATTCAGCATAATGATGGCATAGGCCAGACGGAAGGCAGCGTCCACGTTGGCGAAGGGCTCTTGGTTTTGCGTCTTTCATTGAAAAGATTGAAGGATTAATATATAAATAAATTAGATTATAGAAATACTTACATGCCAATGATCAGAGAAGTGCTCCAGCACCAGAAAGATCAAAGGAGCCTCGCCGGGCAACCGGAAGGTCTCCAAATAAAGACGCAGCGCCTGGTCCACTCTCAGACCCGTAAAGTCGAAGGAGTCCACAAAGTTAATCAGGATCTTCGAGTCGACATTCTTCTTTTTCGAGATATATTCGCCAATCATCTTCTTGTCCAGGCCGGGATTCTCGCGCAGGAACAGGGCCACCTGCATGGGATCCAGCTCGGCATTCAGGATTCCATGCTCCTGCAGATACTGGATGCCCTTGTCAGGTCTTTGATTGAAGCGTTCGGTGCCCTGGGACAGCAAGCGCTTCTTCTGCTTGACACTGGCCAGCTGCTCGGTGGTGATGCCCACTCTGTCGCTGCCGGATTGCAGCCGCAGTCGCTGGGAGCTGCTGTTTATGAAGCTGGCAATGTTCTCTACACGTTCTTCCGGAGCTGGGCCCACACCATTACCCGAATCGATGACAATACCCTCCAGTCCGCTGTTGTGCCGGGAATGCCGACTGCCCCTAGAGGCTGGTGCAGCCTCTGGCAGGGATTCCCTGTTGTTGCTGCTGCTGCTTTTGGCCGCCGCACAGTTTCGCTCGATGCTGTCAATCACACTGATCAGCGTGTCCATCGAAATGATGTGGGTGCTGTACACGGCATTGGTGGCGGAGAGCGTGTACTTGCTCAGCAGATTGGTGAGGCTCTCGAACATGTCGGTGCAGTAAAGGTCGCAGTCGTAGTTTATGTACAGCTCGGTGACGAAGCCGGGAATGCGCCACAGCTGCAGAAGATTGTCCAGGGCCAGTTCGCGCATTTCGTAGGGTGTTTTGGGATTGTCGCTGGCAATGATCTCGCTTAGCTTCTTGAGGTAACCCTCCAGCTGGAACTTGAGGTGTCCCCGCAGCGACTCAAAGAGCAGGAAGCAAAGCTGCAGATCGGCAGCAAAGATGCTAAGGCGCTCCGAACTGAGAAGCTGTTTGAAAAAATCCACTAATTATAATTTTATTTTAATAAAAATCAATTTGCTTCCTTACCGAAATCAGATTCCTGCACAAATCATCCTTGACCAGCTCCAGCAGGCCCTCATACTTGCCTATATTATCGGCAGCCACCTCGAAGGCCACCGTCAGCAGGCTCAGGCCCGTGTGCATCATGCTGTCCGAGTTCTGCTTGTCCAGCGGATTGCACAGAATGATGAGGAAGCGGAATAGCTCTTGGATGAAGGGCAAGCCATAAGGCGAGAGGGAGGCAGCATCCGGCTCTGCCGATTGCTGGGTGAAGCGCACGCCCACCGAGTTGATGTACTCGCTGCTGTTGGCCTCCGTCAAAGTGCTGCCGCCCTCAACCACTTCTCCTCCCTCCAGAGGCTCCAGAGAATCGGCGGCCTCCACTTGTATGGCAGGTGCTTCTGAAGCAGCGTTGGTGGTTTCCTCTGCTCCCGAACCCGCAGTTGTCGTTGGCGTCTGCGTGATCTTGCCCTGCATGTCCAGAATATTGCCCGCAGGACTGGCGGGCGTGGTGGCCAGTATAGGTGTCTTCAGGTGGCCGGGAACAGCCAAGTTGGCCGATTGCGGCGTTTGGGGAGGCTCTTCTGTAGAGGATTTTCTTGGAGGAGCCGAAGCCGGTGCTGGTGCCACGGCCTTTCGCTTATGCTTCTCCTGGGCCGCTCCACTGGCCGCGTCTCCGATGGTGAATCTCTTTTGCAACACTGTGTCACTGCGCTCCTCCGCAAACTGGGGCAGGCGCATGAAGAACAGCAGCACCATGTCCTTGAGGGACTGCTCCGCCGAGCGACGAAGCAGTTCGCTTAGCCGCGGCTCAAAGCAGATCTTAAAGCAGCTGAGCATCACCTCGCACATGGACTCATTGCTAACGGCCGCTCCCTCGGGGCTGCGGATGAGCGTGTGCAGCACCTCGATGACACGCATGAAAGTGACACTGTCCGAGGACTGGTCGGTGCCCATGAAGCGAGCGTGTGTCACGGCATCGGCAATGCGCTCCACAATGTCCGCCAGATTCGGCGATGTGGGATCTGTCGGTAAGCATTAAATGATTAATGGTTAAGGTGGAGGCAACTTGTGAACCCACCAATTAGGCCGTATGACAAGAATTTATTAACCGAGGCCAGGGCCAGACTAGTCAGCGGACCCGTGGTGTCCGCCGTTCGAATCACCTCCAGGAAGGGAGCGAGGAAAACCTGTGGCTCAATCAGACGCAGGTCCTCGATGCGATTCAGCTCCTGCTTGAGGTCAATGAACAGCTTCAGCAGCGAGTCTTTCTCGTCGTCCTGGAAAATGGGGTCAGGTATTAGCTTCCACTTCCCGTGGGGCATATGAGCCACTAGTTACCACGTAGGCGGTGGCATTCCAGCGCGTTCCACGTCGCATGGCCGTCATCAGGGTGGCCATCTCTCCCCGCACCACATAGATCCCATTGCCAGGCAGCGACATGGTGTCCACGGGTCTTGCCTCAGAGCTCTCCAAAGGCTAGCGCAGAAATTTTGCAAGTTGTGGGGCAGCAGCTCCTCCTCCTCTTCTCCGCCCTCCACTGAGACCTTCGCATATGTTTTCGCACTCCCCACAAGCCCACACACTCGCACACGCAGCTCTGTTGGCTCGAACGGAAACGGGACGCGCTCTAGGTACGCATGTCTTAATAATCGTAGTTAAACGAATCTGTTAAAGCTCCTAATTTTTCTAATTCTGGTGACGTTTACGTGTCGTGTCGTGTATGTTCCTGGTTAGAGACGGGTCGACCATTAGAGCTGTGTCGATAGTCCGATTTACGTTATCGTTTCGATTACATTAATTCCACTGCAGGTACCACCTCTCGTTCTGCGATTTGTCATCAGTGTTGCAACTCTTCAAGGCAAAAAATTGTATAAATAATGAAAATAGAATAAATGTTTTAAAAATGTAACAAAAAAGTAATGGGTTGATTCGATAAAATAAGACGTTGTTAAAAACAATTATTCCCGCTTATGCTTTTGAAAACCGTCAGATCTAGCGGGCAGAAAGCTAAATTGGCAACGCTGCTTGTCACCGCTAAATTTCTCATAGACAGCTGTGGTAAGCGTAGGCGAATTTCTAATTTTCTGCAATTTTCTGTGCAAAAGCGTATTAAATGCCAAAAGCATTCGTTTCAGACTTGGGCGGAGACTTGCATTGCGGCTATTTGGCACGGGGCAGGTGGAATTAAGGACTCAGCGACGCGAAGGCAGGCCAGAACCCCAACAATATGGGAAACACCGACTCCAAGTTGAACTTTCGCAAGGCGATTGTGCAGCTGACGCAGAAGAACCAGAAGATCGACCCCAGCGACGACCAGTTCTGGGAGCAGTTCTGGCAGGGCCACCAGACGACGCTGGAGGACGTGTTCGCTTTGGTCACTTCGAATGAGATCCGCCAGATCCGGAACGACAACCCGGCCAACCTGGCCACTCTGTGCTACAAGGCAGTGGAGAAGCTGGCCCAGGCCGTGGACAGCAGCTGTCGCACCCAGGCGGAGCAGCAGTGCGTGCTCAACTGCGTCCGGCTGCTCATACGGTGCCTGCCCTACATCTTCGAGGACGACAAGTGGCGCGACTTCTTCTGGAGCAGCCTGCCCTCGCAGGAGAAGACCATGCCGCTGGCGCAGTCGCTATTGAACGCCACCTGCGATCTGCTCTTCTGTCCGGACTTTACGGTCACGGCCACGCGACGCACGGGTCCCGAGAAGGCCGAGGAGCTGGCCAATATCGATAGCTGTGAGTACATCTGGGAGGCTGGCGTGGGCTTTGCCCAATCTCCGCCGCACAACGCCCACATGGAGCGCCGACGCACAGAGCTGTTGAAGCTACTGCTCACCTGCTTCTCGGAGCCCATGTACCGTTCGCCGCAGCAATCGGAGGAGCCCAACAAGTGGATAGCCTACTTCACGTCCGCCGACAATCGCCATGCGTTGCCTTTGTTCACCTCGTTCCTGAACACCGTGTGCTCTTACGATCCTGTGGGATTTGGCGTGCCCTACAATCACCTGCTGTTCGCGGACACCACGGAGCCCCTGGTGGAGGCCTGTTTGCAGCTGCTGATTGTGACGCTGGACCACGACATGGTGGTGCAGCAGCAGCTTACCCAACCCGGCCAGGCGTCCTACGATGAGGGCAACTGCGGCGACAACTTGTTTATTAATTATTTGTCGCGTGTCCATCGGGATGAGGACTTTCACTTTGTGCTCAAGGGCATTACGCGGCTGCTGAACAACCCTCTCGTCCAGAATTATTTGCCCAATTCCACAAAGCGGCTGCATTGCCACCAGGAGCTGCTCATCCTGTTTTGGAAAATCTGTGACTACAACAAAAAGTTTCTGTATTTTGTCCTGAAGAGCTCCGATGTCCTGGATATCCTTATTCCGATCCTGTACCACCTGAACTACTCCCGAGCGGATCAATCAAGAGTGGGGTTAATGCACATTGGGGTTTTCATTCTCCTGCTGCTGTCGGGTGAGTCATACTTGGAATTTGGTGGTGAACTTTAATCTAAAAGAAATACATTTCTTTATTCAGGTGAGCGTAACTTTGGTGTCCGTCTTAACAAGGCCTACTCGGCCACCGTGCCCATGGACATACCTGTGTTCACCGGAACGCATGCCGATCTGCTCATCACAGTGTTCCACAAGATCATAGCCACTGGCCATCAGCGCTTGCAGCCGCTGTTCGATTGCCTGCTGACCATTTTGGTGAATGTTTCCCCCTACCTAAAGACCCTCTCGATGGTGGCCAGCGTGAAGCTGCTGCATCTCCTGGAGGCCTTCAGCACGCCTTGGTTCCTGCTCTCGGCCCCAAGCAATCACCATCTGGTGTTCTTCCTGCTGGAGATCTTCAACAACATAATACAGTATCAGTTTGACGGCAACTCGAATCTAGTCTACACCATCATACGCAAGCGTCACGTGTTCCATGCCATGGCGAATCTCCCTACCGACATGGCCGGCATAGCCAAGTGTCTGAGTGGCCGCAAGACGGGCGGTAAGTTCAACTTGCCGCGGGTGCCGCAGAGGAGGCAAGCAGCTGTCTCGCAGGAGTTGCCCTCGGCTCAGGTGCCGGAGGAGTACAACGAAGAGGATGAGGATGATGATGAGGAGGAGGTGGAGGGGGAGGGGGACATTATAAACGAAGAGCCCAAGGCCGAGGAATCGGAGACAGAGTCCCATGAGCGATCTCAGGCGGGTGAGCCGCAGCCGGGTGAGGTACTTACTGCCCAGCCGGCGGAGCCGGGAACCCTAAAGACCTCCCTCCTGGACACACCAGGAATAAGCCAGATGACGGAGCGGGAGCAGGCCCATCCAAACGACAAGCCCCAGACGGACACGGATATAGTGCCGTATGACAGATCGGCGGCATCGACGCCAACCGGCGAGCCCAAGTCCACCTCACCCACGGAGCTGTCCCGTCTCTCGGTGGCACACCGAGGCAGTATTCGAATGGTGCCCGGCGAAGGCGATCGGTGGACACCCACGCCCGAGTGGATCGTCTCCTGGCGCTCCAAGCTGCCGCTGCAGACCATTATGCGACTGCTGCAGGTCCTGGTGCCGCAGGTGGAGAAGATCTGCATAGACAAGGGTCTGACCGACGAGTCGGAGATCCTCAAGTTTCTGCAGCACGGCACTCTTGTGGGTCTGCTGCCAGTGCCGCATCCCATTCTCATCCGCAAGTACCAGGCCAATGCGGGGACCACGGCCTGGTTCCGCACCTACATCTGGGGTGTGATCTATCTGCGCAACGTGGAGCCGGCCATCTGGTACGACACGGAAGTCAAGCTCTTTGAGATTCAGCGCGTCTAGGTCAGTAGACACCAGCAGCAGCGAAACCGTAGCTCACACGCTTTGGCATTTATTGTAGTTAATTTATTTAGTGCTTATATTAACCATTCCAAAAGTCTTTGTGAAGAAATCCAATGTATAACGAATTCCCCCTATTGCTCGTCCCGAATGAGGCTTATCAGTTGTAACGATATAGCGTGAGTTCTTTTTAACTGATTTGTTATCGCGGCACTTAGCATTGAATATTAATTGCTTTCCTAATTTACTTCAATTGAGCTCTCAAAAAGAACAGTTTGTAGTTTAGTTGTAAACTAAATTATTTAAAGATTATTTTATGTATGTTTTGGGTTAATCAACATGTTCCTTGTGCCGTATTGCTTTATTTTATATTTTTGTACGGGTAATTCACAGCTAGAAATGCTTCTGATAATGCAAAATCATTCCTCTTTTATCAGAATTCCAATTAGAGACCAAAAACAGCTTTACTTGCTTTTGTAATTAATAGTACCCTTTTAGTTGAATCTAAACATCTGCTTTTAAACTTAATTAAACATAGTAATTAGCGAAAGTAAGGAGAATGTGTAATAACTCTGTGTCTACGTGTGCTTCAAAAACAAATACAGAAACCTAAAACCAATATCTTTAAACGGAAACCAAGTCATAAATATTTGAAATAAACAAGAGTCTAAACGTAGAGATATGACAGTATTTAATTTAATTTATTACAAAAATTTTGAGAAGTTTTCAGTAACTAAACCAGACCATCAGCAGGGCTCATCAGGATCGTGGTGGCTATACCAATGCTGCCTTTTCCTTTTCTTTTCCTCACATGCTTTCTTTTTAAGCAAATATTGATGCCAGAAAAAATATTTAAAGGCAAACAGAGAACCAACTACGGCAAATGCCAGAATGGATACCTTTTCGTTCCGGTGACCGGGCCGGGATGATGTTCCATTGAAATGACGACGGGTGGTAATTAAGGGCGCTGCCATTACCGAGCAATGGCTTATCCGAGGCAATGGCGGTGGTAGTTGTCAGGATTGGGTCGTGGCGGGGGCTACTGGTTGCGGTGCCACTGGCATAATGCTAAACTTCACATAGGATCCTTTGCTGCGCTTCTGCACTATCTTTCCCACAACTTGGGGCTCCCGTATGGCCTGCTCGATGGCCTTCAAAATCCGCTCAACGCCACTCTCATCCGATCCGCTGGCACTGCCCTGGATAAGGATGCGTACCTCGTGTCGCTTGCCCAGCCACTTGACAATGTTCTTCAGCCGCGAGGCCAGATCATGTTCCGTGATGCGAGCCCCAATGGTCAGGGATTTCTCTGATTTCTTATCCTTGCCCTTCTCGCTAGACTTTTCCGTGTCGTCGGTCAGCATTTCGGAGGCGGTCACCAGTCTGGAAAGTATTGTGTTAATAAAAACCATAGTAGAACTGAGGATGAAACACCAACTTGAACATGGCGCGTCCGGTTTTGGCATCTGTTTCTCCCAGGCGCATTAAATGCAACTCCCGCCGCTTGGCCAGCTTCTGGGCCTCCTCCAGGGTGGTGATACTCATCGCCTGGTTCTGCTGGATGAGCGTGATCTTTTGTGCGGTGGGCCTTGGTTTCTGGTTCATTCCCTGCTTTCCACCGACAGCCGGCTTTTGGCTTTGATTTTGGGGCAGGGCCAGGGGCCACTGAATGGACAGGTTCCGGAGGTGTTGCTGCTGCATCATAAGTGCCGTGGCATGTTGCAGGCTCAGCATGCCGCGCCTCATAATTTGAAATCGTTGCATATTTGCAAATTATTCAAATTTATTTGTTTTTAAACAGTTTTCTTTTTGTTTTCTTTGTGCTTGTGCAATTTTCTTTGTGCTTTTTCAAGCCGCAGAGTTGTCAGGCTTGGCCAAAATGTGGAAATTTAGTTATTTTTGCTTAATGTTATCAAGAATTACTCTTTACAATTAAAGTATAATTAATAAATTAAAAAAATAAAGGAACAAGGTAATTTAAATTGTTTTGATTGAGTAATTTTTTTTCTGTCAGCTGTTTTCCAAAGCGCAATCGGGTATCGATAGCGATAGTTCGATTAAAAAATTAACCGCTTATTTTCTTCTTGTAAAAATTACAATACAAGGGTCCTTTGTTTTTATACTGCTTAAAGTTTATAGATTGTAGGCCGAGTTTCGCCTGCGTTGCCTATTGTAGCCCCCGTTGTTGCGCCTCCTGCTTGCCGCACGCTGCTCCTGCCTGGCTCGCTCCTCGGCCAGCGAAATGGCTCGAAGATTCCGGCACTCCTGGGAATTGGTCGCCTCCTGCTGCATCGAAGCCAAATTCGGCTGTCGGCACTTCTGACACTCTTCCCACCGGCTGAACTTGTTTATATTCCGGTCACAGGGATCCGTGGCGAACAGCATGCACTCGTCCTCGCAGAAGTTGTAGAACCAGAACTGACCCGTGATCGTTTGATTCTGGCAGCGTGGCTGCGCGGTCTGGAGCATCTGGAAGCAGCGAGTGGATAGCGATGTATACAGATCCTCTGCAGGTGGGTACGCATCTTGGCTGTTGTAATTAGTTTTCCTCCTTGGCCAGGGCTCTTCTTCGGGAACGTCTAAATTCCCAGCATATTGGTTTTTGTAGGTTTCAGTGGGTCTCTGACGCTGCCATGGAGCTCGTTCAACATCCTCCAGACGCGGATCACTCGACCTTGGTTTTTCCGACCAAGTGGGACGCTCGGTTCTAGCTGGTGGGCTGTAGTTTCCATCGTAATTTGGTTGAAAGTAGGAAGAGGGTTTTCTGGCAAGGTTTGTCCGGCGCTCTGGCAGATAGGATGCATCAACCTTCTGCCTGCCGCTTGGCCAGTTCCCAGTGATGCCTTTGAGGTTGCCCACCTCGAAGCCACCTACGGCTCCACCTCGATCCAGACCCGATTGATCGTAGTCGCCAAAGGATTCAGCCTCCCGTTCCGGTTGTTCCTGCCTGTAAGGGTTTCGTCCAGGGGAAAGCTCGCCATAGGCAGTCTCCGTATCGCCACCGTAGGATCCGGGTAGATTACCTAGGCAAGCTCGGCCGGAACAGCGACGCGTCTCCTGCAGCTCCATGCGATGCACACTCTGGCACTTGGACTCCGCCTGAGGGTTGAGATACTGCCGCTGGCGCATCTCGTAGCCATCGCCGCAGGTCACGCTGCAGGAGCTCCAGCTGCTCCACGAGCTCAGCTGGCATTCGGCGCGACCCTGGTGCTGGTGCTGGGGTTGGTAGGCATTTCCGCCGATTCCCATGCTGGGGATTTCTAGGTCCTCGAACTCTCCCGCATTCCTCATCAAACTGTTCTGTCCACACATCTCGCCCTGGCACTCCCGCTCCTCGTACTGGGCCACATTGCAATTGTAGATCCTGGCCAGCTCTGGTTGCTTGTAAACACGTCGACGATACTGCATGCCAACGCCGCATTTGGAGGAGCAGTCGCTCCAGCTGGACCAGGGATGGGTGAGGCACTCTCGTGGCAGTTCCGGATCGTTGTTAGCTGGCAACGGAATGGGATTTAGTGATGACTTATTAAGTGCAACCTCGCTTACAGTCCTCATCCGAACATCTCCGTTCGTAGATACGTTGGCGCTTCACCCTCAGAATTGCCATGGGTTTCATAGGAGCTCCGGATTCATCGTAGAAAGGGGAACGCGGATCGTTGGGAAAGTCTGAGCGCATGCGCCTGATTACATCCGGCGGAACTTGTGGCTGATCCGGAGACTACCAAGAAAGCATTTTAATTTACAAGTCAGGGAGATAGATGTAGAAATTACTTACAGTGTAGCTGGGACCCGCATCTGTGCCCACATCCCAGGGATATAGATTGATGACCTTCTCCTCCATCCATGTGCAGTTGCGCAGGCACAGCTCCAGTCCCGACACGCCCACAATCCAATCGGGCGAGGGCTCAATCTTGGAGGCAAAAGACACCATGTGATGCAGCGGATCCACTCGCACCGAGGCCATGCTCTTGCTGTTCATGTTGGGAAAGGAAGGACCCCGGGCCTTGATAATAGTACGTATCTTGTCATCCTGCAGGAAATCAAACATTAAATCAACGTCTTATTTACAAGGATAACAGCTTTAGAATCACCCGAAAATGAATGCTGAACTCTCGCTCCAGAAGCCGGGAGCTGCAGTGCTCGGCATATTGCTTGATTCCCTCGCTGGCCAGGGCTCCGGCCTCCCAGAAGCGATAGTCGGCGGTGTGGGCAGCTCCCACCAGCTCACAGAAGCGGGTTTCCCAGCCGCGAGCGGGAAAATCCCTAGGATGCAGATTCCTTGACCAAACGCCCTCGAATACCAGCTGCAGAAATGGAAAATATAAAGGTAACTGGGTCCACTGTTGACCTCTGATTTACCCACCTCGTAGCGCGCCTCATCGCAGGCACAGCACGGTGCAGCCACCGTGGGTGTGGTGGGCTGGCTTTCCACATCGTCCACCACCTCCTCGCAAATGCGTCGCGTGAGTCCGCCATCGTCCATGTGCCACACATCGCGATGCTGCTGCACCGTGGCCCGTATGAGGATGCAACCACTTCCCGGCTCGCTGGGCGCCATCCAGGTCAGGTGCATGTGGGTCTTGGGATTCGTGTTTGTGTTCTCCACCATGTTGATGCAGTTGGGACTGAAGCGAGTCTCGATGAGGTCGCTTAACTCGAAGCGACCCAAGTCGTCCTGGTAGCTAAAGTCGCCATTCTCGTTCTCCAGCGCCAGGATGAAGCTGATGTAGCGATGGCCATTGAAGGCATTAAGCGAAACTGAAGGAGAAGCTGTCTGAGTAACCAGAAGAGTAAGAACGAGCAGAGCCGGCCCTTATCGGCGACCTTGAATTCCCACCAATTCGCAAAGGTCCGCCCAGATAAGCGCCGCTGAGCCGCGTTTTTTGTTTACTAAACAATAAACATTGCGAAATCTAAGCCTTGGAACACTCTGCTTGATAGGCCCACCAAGCTAGGCAATCTCCCGCGAAGTTCAAGCGCAGGGCCATTGAACTTGCTCTCACCGTTGTACTCCTGGCCGAGAATGTACGTTTCCGGATTGCCCGACACGCTTATCACATAATTCTCGTCCACCGGCGACTTGGGCGTGGCCGTATTAGCCGGGCGACGCGTGCAGATCAGACAGCTGACTGGGCCGAACGCCAGCGCCAGCAGAAGAAGCTCCACGAGAGGAGCAGTGCTTGAACGCCACATGTTTACGGAGCACTTTAATCGTAAAGAACCTTTCAACGCGAGCGACTATTGCAAACTGAGCAGAGGCTCCCGAGAAATGGCTTGCCAAAAGCCAAGCAGAGAGCAGCTTGGAAGCTTATGTTTTTGGTCCCGATAAGAATGACCCACTGATACAAATAGAGTGCGACGGAGCTGTTATCAGGCGACGTTACCGGAAAGCCGGAAAATCAGTGATCCGTACTCTTGGTGGCTGCTTAAGGGAGACTTAGCCGAAAGGTTCTCTTGGAAAACCAATTAAGAGACTGTTCTCTAAATAAAAAAACATTAATTCTTTCAGGCCTTTAAACGAATTCTGTTTTTTATTTGTGGTTTGGTTCAACCTCCGTAACGACCACGTCTGGGTGAATCATATCTGCTTCTGGTCTGCGACATGGGTTCCCCGATGTCACCAGCTGCTTCGCTAAATTGCGATTCGTAAGCGGCATCTCCATATGGTCCAGTTCCCCCTTGTCCGTAAGAACCTGCTGTTTGTCCGTAAGAGCTATCTGTTTTTCCGTAAGAACTTCCTGCTTGTCCGTAAGAACCGGCTTGTTGTCCATAAGAACCTTCTGCTTGTCTGTAAGAACCTCCTGTTTGTCCGTAAGATCCTCCTGTTTGTCCATAAGAAGCTCCTGTTTGCCCGTAAGAAGCTCCTGTTTGTCCGAAAGAACCTCCTGCTTGTCCGTATGAAGCTCCTGCTGGTCCGTAAGAACCTCCATAAGATCCAGC
Organism: Drosophila ogumai; assembly: GCA_018904815.1. Taxonomy (NCBI): domain Eukaryota; kingdom Metazoa; phylum Arthropoda; class Insecta; order Diptera; family Drosophilidae; genus Drosophila; species Drosophila ogumai. Next base: position 15,391 of record JAEIIJ010019862.1, on the reverse strand, counting down.
TTGTTGTCCGTAAGATCTACCCCCTGTTTGTCCATAAGAACTTCCTGCTTGTCCATAAGAACCTGAACCGTATGATCCCCCTCCCGTTTGTCCATTAGCTCCTCCTCCATACAGATCCATGGCATCGTTCTCGGAGTGTTCCATGTTCATCTGCGGCTGTAGACAAGTGCCTTCACAGGCCATCAACGAACGGAAGCGATTCTTATTCTCATCACAGTTGTCCGTGGTGAAGATCTTGCATTCGTGCTCTTCGTGGTCGTAGAACCAGTAGTTGCTCACCACCACCGGATTGGCCAGGCAGGGACGGGTGGAGGCAAAGGGTTTCTCGAAGCAGTAGTCCTGCACCACATTGTAGCCATTGCCGTTTCCGGTGTCTCTTGTAGAGTCCTCGGTTTCCTGCTGCCGACTGGGATACCTTCCTCCGTATGGAGAGCGTGTGGTAAATCCCGGCCGGAAGCTGGGAGTTGTGTACTCGTTGTTGTAATCACTGTAACCACCGGGTCTGCTGCCCACCAGTTTATCGTTGCTGTAGGAATTGAGGGAAGGATAGCCAGATTCACCACGATTGGTGTCATAGGTTCCTCCTCTGCTATCTCCCATATTATATGCCGGCCTTTGCTGATTTTCTACCTTGCCATAGGGAGAGTTTGGAGTGTCCTGTGAGCTATCCATTGCATTGTAGGGAGATCTATTAAAGCTGTTGTCGCTATTCAAACCCTTTCTGTTCCAGGCCTGGCTACCACTCGATCCGGTATAGGAGTTCCCCTGCCTGTTGTTCCAAGCAGGCCGCTGAGCCTCATAATTATCCTGATCCAAGCCTGGCTCGGGCAGAGCATCCAGTTCGCCGTTGTCGGGTATGGTGCCACCACAATCGGAACCCATGCACTGCCTGGTCTCCTCCATCGGCAGTCGCATTACGGACAAACAGCGCTGCCTGGCCTGCGGATTGTGGTAGTCGCGGCTGCGAGTGGATGATCCTCTGCCGCAGGTCTTGGAGCAGGGCGACCACTCGCTCCAGTTGCTAAGCTGGCATTCGGCCATGGAGTTGGAATTTTCGATGCCCTGGCCACCCTCTCCAGCTTCGAACTCCTCCTCCGCCGGTCCGCATTGGGTACCCTGGCATTGGCGCATCTCATCCAAGCGCTGTTGGCAGTTATAGTTGGCTGCCAATTGGGGATTTTTGTAGCTACGGAAGCGCTGGGAGTAACCTTGACCGCAACGCGTGCTGCAGTTAGTCCACTCGTTCCAGGGGTGAACAGCGCATTCTAGGGGTCCCTCCTGGATAGCTATAGAGATGACCAGGAATGAGGTAATTGAACACTAAGGTGAAGTTTACTCACCCTCTTCGCACTCTCGTATGTAGAGCTTCTTCCGGGTCAAGTAGAGCGTGGCCAGAGGCTTCATGGAGGCGCCAGTGTCATCGTAAAATGGCGAACGGTAATCGCTGGGATAGGATGAGGTAATGCGGCGTACCACATCAGGAGGAACCTGAGGCTGATCGGCGGACTACAAAGATAACACCTTAGCCAAGATTCTACTTTCTGGGAGCCTCATGTGGTACGAACCATATAGGAAGGCCCAGAGTCAGTGCCTATGTCCCAGGGATACAAGTTCAACACCTTCCGCTCCAACCAAGTGCAGTTGCTCAGACACAGTTCCAGTCCTGCCACTCCCAGTATCCAGTCCGGCGAGGGATCGATCTTGGCAGCCAGCGAGATCTGGTGGTGCAGAGGATCCACACGAGCATTGGCCAGGGTGGTGCCATAAGCATTCAGGCGGTGAGCAATGCCCGGAGCCTTGATTATGGTCCTCACATCGCCATTCTATTGGGAAAATATGAATTAAATCTTGAGAGGATCACCTCGATAAACCCACCTGAGTGTTTTCCCTTATCTCATTCTCCAATGTGCGAGTGGCACCGTGCTCGGCCATTTCCTTCATACCCTGGCTAGCCCTGCCTCCATAAGCCCAGTAGCGGTAGCTGTGACTGTGCGAAGCCCCAATCACCTCACCCAAGCGTGTGCGCCAGGCCTCGGCGGGAAAGTCCTTGGCATGTGTATTCCTCGCCCACTTGCGCTCCAAAATTATCTGGGAAGGAAAGCTAATTATTTAAGCTCCTCCAAGATTTGAGCTTAGACTCCACCTCATATTTGGCTTCATCGCAGGCACAGCAGTTCTCCAAGGGCGGAGTCAAGCTATTCAGCTCATCGATCTCCTCGGGACATATCCGCTTGGTCAAGAAGCCATCGTCCAGAAACCACACATCGCGATGCTGGACTACACCCGCCTTGATCAAGACACAGCCGCTGTCGGGATGACGTGGTGCTATCCAAGAGACCTCTATGTGGGTCTTGGCGTTTGTGTTGGTGCTCTCCACCATGTTCTCGCAGCCCACACTGAATCTGGTGTCCGTGGTGCCCAGCAGCTCAAAGTGACCAGTCATATCCAGGCCACTCAGGCCCGCTGACTGATCCTCAGCCTCGATGACCAAGGTAAAGCTAACAAACTTCAGGTTGATGGGACAGGACAGGGAAACTGGAGGGGAAAATATATGTTACCAACAAATCGGCTATGGACTTGGCTCCACTCTCACCATTGTACTGATGCTCTGGCACATAGGTGGCGGGATTTCCATCTATCAGAATCTTAAAGTTATCATCCACAGCGGATCTCTCGCCGGTGGCTGCCTGCGGCACGCGATTGCAGGCTCCTCTCACTTCCAAGGCCAAGGGAATGAGCAGCAAAAAAAGGCGGATCATATTTATACGATCTTGACGATCCGCTCTGGTCCACAGCTCAACGACAACTGAGTGCCAAAATTGGGTGAGTCGTTGCCATTAATCGATGAGCGCCTCAATTTATCAATTATCCCCTTAGACGGCGCCTGTGCCATCTCTTGATTGAGTTGCCTTCAATTAGGAATAGTTGCCTCTCGTGGCACGCTCTTCAATTGGAGATGCTCGGAGCTCGGGTTCTTTGAACTTGTAACCGGGCAAAAATCACTCGAATTGGATCTGGGTCAATGACAAACTGATGTGAGACGGAAATAAAATGATTTATCTTTTTGGGAAGCTAAGAATTCTTAGAACTAATGTAGACCTGATTTTAAACTAGATTATCCTTAGATTAATACCCAGATCTTTGTCCATTTCTTGGGTAATCTATAGCTTTTCATATATTTGATTATTCGTACGATTGTGATTACATATGTGATGTACAATTAATACTTTTTGCAGCTGCAGATTCCCTCGAGTCACCACCTCTCCGGCTCGTCGTTGCTGCTGAGCAGGCAGGGCATCATCACGCACTTCTCCATGCGAACGCGGTCCTTGCACTTGTAGCTCAGATCGGTATTGAGCAAGGTGCGAGTGCGCTGGCGTACCGCATTGTCGCCGCAACTGGCGGTACAGGGCGTCCAGGCAGACCACTCCGAGTAGCGACACTCGTCCCGGGGCTCTGGCTGCGGAGGAGCCTTCACCACATGCCGGCGCTCGCCGAAGCCACGTCCACTTATAGAGTACATGTCCTCGCAACGCTGGTAGCAGCGATCCAGACGCACCAGGTGCTTGGGGCAGGGCTTGCCACCGTACTTGGGCGTACGCAGAACCCGACGGGTGCGCAACTGGTAGCCATCGCCGCAGGTGGAATTGCAACTGTAGGCCACCCACTCGGACACCATGCAGTCCACGGGCGGCAGGCCGTCATGTTGGAGTTCCTGCTTGTGGCGCGGCAGTCGACATGTTTCCTCGCACTCCTCCTTCGACTTGAACTTGTTGCGATTGACATCGCAGCGATCCGACCAGTAAATGCCACACTGGTCACTCACGTGGTCGTAGTACCAGTAGTTGGCCACATCGCTGTCCCGGCAGGGACTGTCCACCAGCTCATCATAGCAGAAGCTGGGCACTATGGTGTCGCAGCTGGGATTCGTGCAGTTTACCTCCTCGTGCAGCTTGATGTGCCGGCAGGGATCTTGTCCATCGTCATTGGGATCACTCACGCCATACACCTGGTTGTTGTTCCACACCTTACGAATGCGCTGCCGCCGGCCATGACCACCGCAGGGACCCAGGCAGGGCGAGAAGTCCGACCAGGGTGTGACCCCGCAAACGGGAGGTATAAAGTCCTCTCGATGCTGACTGTAGCTCTCAAAGTTCCGGAAGATTGAACGCTTCTCGGCATCTCCTTCATCGCCGCCGCCTTCCAGCTCTTCGTTAGGTTCTCCCCCATCACCGCCGCCATTCTCAATGTCGCCGCCGCACTCCATGGCCTCGCAGATCCTGGTCTCGTGCAGGCGCGCCCTGCTGGCCTTCTGGCACTTCTTCTTGGCCTTCTTGTTGAGGTAATGACGTGAACGGGTCATCTCACCAGTGCCGCAGGTTACCGTGCAGGAGGACCACTCGGTCCACTCGGACAGTCCGCACTGGGGATCATCGTTGCTGGGTGGAGGAGCACCACCCGCCTCCTGCTCAGCTGCCTCGGCTGCCTCCTCATTGAAGCTAGCGCACTGGCGGCCCACGCAGTTTTTCTCCTCGCGAAGAGCATTGTTGCAACGATGACGCTAGGGGAGGGATGGGGATTTATTGCTGGACAACTTTTGGATCTTTAAATCCATTTCTCACCGAGGCCAGCGCCGGATTCTTGAACTCGCGGATTCTGTACTGCTTGCCGGGTCCGCACTTGGTGGTGCACTCATCCCACCTCGACCAGGAGTGTGTGGCACACTCCGGCGGCAACTGCTCCGCTGTGGGAAGGTACTTAAGGATTTATTATGATCTAGGATGTAGGCTTTAAGACTCACAGTCGGTGGACTCGCAGTTCTTCTCGTAGAGCCTTCGCCGATTGATGTGCAAGGTGGCTAGGGGCTTCATGTCGGCTCCAGTGGGATCGTAGAAGGGAGAGCGAGGATCATTGGGAAAGTTGGACTTGATACGACGCACCACATCCGGCGGCACTTGCGGCTGATCTGCGGACTGCAAAATCCTAAATATTAACTTGTTCAAGAATAAATCAAAGCACGTACCATATAAGAAGGACCACTGTCCGTGCCCGCATCCCAAGGATACAAATTATGCACCTTGTTCTCCACCCACGAGCAGTTGGGCAGGCACAGCTCTAGCCCAGAGACACCCACAATCCAATCAGGCGAGGGATCCACCATTGAGACCAAGGATATCAAGTGATGATTGGAATCCACACGAAAGACAGCAAACGTTTTGCCCGTGACATTCGGATAGGTGATGCCTCTGGCCTTGATAATTGTGCGAATGTGCTCGCTCTGATCTTTCAGCTCACTCTCCAGCGTGCGCGTGGAACCGTGCTCTGCCACCTCGCGCAGCCCCTCGCTGGCCAGCTCTCCATACTGCCAGAACCTATAGTCGATGGTGTGAGAGGCGCCAATGATGTCACTGAACCGGGTGCGCCAGCTATTTGCCGGAAAATCCTTGGGATGTGTGTGCCGTGACCACTTTCCTTCGAAGGTGAGCTGGAAAAGATAATTAAAAGCTCGAATTTTTCACCGGAAGTTTACTTCTTGCTGAGAACCCACCTCATACTTGGCCTCGTCGCAGGCACAACAGGGATCCACTATGCTGGGCTGTGTGTCAATATCATCCGCCTCCTCCTCGCACATGCGCTTGGTGAGGAAGCCATCGTCCATGAACCACACATCACGATGCTGCATTACCGTTGCCCTTAGAAGAATACAGCCTTGTCCTGGACTGGACGGAGCCACCCAGACAACATCCACGCGGGTCTTGACATTCGTGTTGGTGTTCTCCACCAGATTGGCGCAGCGGGGACTGAAGCGGGTCTCGGCCAGATCGCTTATCTCCCAGGTGCCCAAGGCATTGGGATCACCTTCACTCTCGCCCGTCTCCAGATCAATCGAAAGCATGAAACTCACAAAGGTTTGACCCGAAAAGGCACTGAGGGATACTAAGAGCCGGAAAAATTATAAGAAAAATATTTTATTTTCTAAAATTAAGCCACTCACCATTATATTTCTGACCGGGAATATAACTCTGGGCATTCCCAGCCACGGACAGCACATAGTTGTCATCCACCGGTGACTTGGCAGCAGTGGCACCCAAAGGAACCCGATTGCAGGCCTCGATCCTGGGTAAAATCCTCGCCAGAGCCAGTAGCCAGCATAAACACGTCAAAGCTCGCATTGCGAATTACTAGAAAATTATGCAATTTAATTGAAATATAAATTTATCCATCCACGTGGTTGTGAAAAACTATTTCTGGCCACAATTTTCAATGCACTTAATTGTCTTAATTATCCGCATTCGTATCGAATGTCAATGGCAGCTAGTGGAGGATGGGGCCTAGTCCCAGTTGTGAATTGAACTTGAATTTGTGGAGGCAGCCTTCAACTAGAGATAGCTTTACCCGATATATATCCGATATAGTATATCTACACTTTCCATTTCCTTCGAGAGCTAAGCACAATTGCCATGCGGAACTTGAAATAGGCGGCGTGGTTGTTTACCCCTTGAAAAACGGATCGCATCGCGTATATATGTGCACTATATAGACGCGCTACGTCACTGATTAAATTCAATTGAAAAACACGCCGTCTGTCTACCAAGCAAAAGTGAGCAAAATAACTGCTGTCCCTCGTTGGAGGCGAGAGACCGTAACCCATTCCCATAGATATATCATCATTAAAGGCACTTTTAGGGCTTCCCTTTGGAGGAACACTGCATTGAAAAGGGGTGGTTATAAGTACACTTTGATATGTTTTAATAGGTAGATTAGGGTTTTAGTTTTTAAAACTATTAACTAGCTGAGATTTTTAATCTTTCGGATGATTTGAAGCCTCCTTGAATGTTCAGGATGGATCTATGCAACCGGAATATTATGTGTGAACTGGAGAACCTACTCGTAACGCACTCGAACCACAACTGAATGCAAATTTCCCCCGGAGGCGATTATTGGACAGACGACGTGCATCGGTAGGGTAGATTATAAAGAGCAATATATAAGAGAGGCAGACAGAGAGACCCATTGGTGCTCTATGTTTATATTCTATGGTAATTTAGCACGGCTTGCTTTTCATCCTACAATTCTCATTTGTTGATATCTTTCCCTTGGCTTTTATCAGCTTTTTTGTTTATACACATCAATTCTAAACAAAGTCTGTGGGACACAGTGGGCCTTGTCTCTTCTAATGACAATTTTAAATTATTTTCCATAGTTTATTTCTAAACTCGAAACTCGTAAGAACAATATTTTGTACTGTAAGAACACAATACAATTGTTCTGAATTTTCTTTAGAAATTTATTTGTTTAGAGAACATAATTAAAACTAATTATTTAGCATACAATATAAATTTTAAGTTTAGTTTTTTTTGGAAGCCAAAATGACTGAAACCGTTCGTGGTAAGTTATGATCTTTAACTGATTTCTAAACCAAGATTTATTAACTTAAAATCTTAGGCAACAAAGCCTCTGTATTGAGGTCGCGAATACCCCGTTTTAGAGACAATCGACCGCAGCTCACATCTCTGCCGCCTCTACCCAAGGATCGACAGCGCAAATCCGAGGCGGAAACCGTCTCGGAGATACGAGCCCGCTCGTCGTCGTGCACACCGTTGCGGACATGCCCAAGTCAGTGATAGTTTCTGGTGGTTTCGAGTCAACCATTACCAGGTTTTCTGATTGCAGCCTATACATTACAAACCAGACAGAACTGGATGCAGACCCTCGAGGCGGAGCAGAAGAATCTTGAGATTATACAGAACACTTTTATGAACAAGATCCGCCACTTGGCTGAACAGGGTCGGAAGCTTCCAGGCACCTACAAGCTTGTGGTTATGATGTGCAATGACAATAGCGAGTTGGTGAAGGATTCCCGTAGGTTTCTATAAGAATTTAGGTAATATTACTTTGAATTCTTTATTATCCTTCATTGCAGCTGTCAATTCTGTTGACAAGAACGAGAAGCTATTGACCGATAAGCTGGCTCAACGGGATGAAACCATCAGTGAACTGCAGAAAAAGCTGTTACTTAGAGAGGAACTGACCTCCAAGCTGGTTTTAGAGCTGGCCGAAAGCCAGAAAAAGGACTCTACCAGGCAGCGTCTAGAAGCTGAGGCTTTGTCCGCTAAGACAAAGCAAGTTTAAAGAATTTTCTGCTAAAGAATACCCAAATTCAACTGTGATATTTCTGATCTTGCAGGATTTACCAACTATATTCACATCTCCAGGAAACGGATATTAAACTGAAGGATGCCACTGAACAAGTAAATAGGAACACAGACACTGTGACCGAAATGATGTGAGTGAAACTGATCAGCAGAGTAAATACTACTTAATGTCTTCTTTCTATCCCAGGGAGGTGCTTAACCAGGTAAAAGCAGCTGTTGACAAGGAGATGGCCAGCATGCTGGAACAACAACAAGCCAACTATGAGCTGCTGGCTGCGCGTTCCAAGACGATCATAAAACTGCAGCAGAGCGAGTTGAAATTTAAGGAGCAATACGGAAATCTCTTCCAAGAACTGAGCCAGAAAAATACGCTCATGAATCTGGTGGGGATTTAGTCTTGTGTGTCCTGTTACTCTCTTACTCTTTATACCCTCCCAGCTCAGCAACGAACTTGACGCCAAGAATGATCAGCTTGACCAAGTAATAAAAACCCTGAAGGAGAAACTGGATGCTGTGGCCAAGCAGCAGAACACAATAAGGCTGCTGGAGGAGCAGGCATCGCGTACTTCTTTGGTGCGCACCAAGCACGAGGAGCGTATGGCCTCCATGCAGTTGGAAATTGCACAGCTGAAGCAGTGCTTGTGAGTAGATTTACGTTCCTTAAGCTTATAAATATTATAATTGTTTTTATTTTATAATTCCCATAGAAGCAATCATGCTCATATTATGGTTGCCAACATAGGAGCCATGGAAGCTGTGAGAGCTCAACATCAGCCACTTCCTCAGCCAGAGCTGTAGACTTTCGGCATTACCTTTACTTTTCACTAGATCCTGTGACCTCACGGATTTTGCCACACAAATTTATTGTACTCTCTCTCTTTCGTTGATTTTCAGTAAACACAATTTTTTAGAATCTGGTCAAGTCTCGTTTAGGGCGGCAGTGGCGGGCGGCATGATGAATCGGATTAGCCGACTGGCTATGATTGGTTCAGGAATTTGAATCTGGGACAATTAATTAAAGTGATTCGCATTTTTGAGGGCAGGGTTGCGGCAATTTCTAGCCAAGTACTGAGATAAATTTAATTAAATTTTATATTAAATATATATTTTATTTCTAAATCTCCAAGATTTATGATAGAACCAAGATCACTTCATATAAATATAATATAATTTCCAAGCAAATCGACGCTCTTCGGTATCTGCTGCTGCTTCTCCGGACTCCGTAGGTTTCCCAGTAGATTATCTACAGAATGCCAGTTAGTCGCGTACGGCAGCTTGCTAGGAACGGTTCTGCTCCAAAATTTAGACCGCCTTGGCGTAAGTTAAAGAAGAAGTGTCTTGTGTGTGGTGCTGGTTGCAGATTAAATAGTGCGTGTTTGACAGAGATAAAAAGGATAAATTGCCCCCACGAGTTTAGGGCCTAAAGCCAGCATATTTTTTGATAACAGAAACAACCCAAATCTAACGCTAAGCTTACACCAACAAACTTTCCCCGTCTGGCTGCTATATTTAAATGTGATTTGGTGAATTATGTTTGCCTTTTGGCCTGTTAACACTCTCTAGCCAGATAAGAAGTGATTCTTCAGACGATTCTTGAGTTTCTCAAGAGTATTTGGACACACCTTGGTTCCAGATCTGGACAACATGGTAAACATTTCAGTTCGGGTGATTAATGGTCGCGTTGAACCCTCCAATTTGATTGCCATTTTCCGTATCAGCAAACCGAAGCAAAGCCCATAAATTGTAATTGCTTGAGATAGCTTGAGGAACCTCGCACATAATTAATTGTCTAAAAGACAAAGGTCTCAATTAATCCATAAGCAGCTGAAAGGGGGACATGTATACTTATAAGGAGCACAAAATGATAAAAAATTATGTGTGGCTAGGCTAATCCTTGCTTCAAATGGAAACTTTTCCAGATTTTTCTTCTTGCTTACTCATCTAGTTGCACCTAAGCTTTTGTGTTGTCCACTGCCTGCATTCCATTCACTGTTTTATGTCTTAAATCAGCCCTAATCCGACACTATGGATGATGCAGAGTATCAGAAGCTGGGTCAAAGCATGACTGAGAACCAAGGATCTCGGACAAATCAACCGGAAGGAAACACTGGCATCAGTGCCGTTATATACACAAGCCAAGGAGAGGAAGTGAGTGTTCTCGGGGGCACAATTATTCGTCAGACTGTACATATTCCTGCGATCCCTTAGCTCACCATAAACTGCGATGTCATCCAGGAGGAAGTGCCGTCGGAGACCTCAGGCCAGCGGGATCAGTGGAGCAAGGGTGTGGAGTTCCTTTTCTCCTGCATCGCTCTCTCTGTTGGCCTTGGTAATGTCTGGAGATTTCCTTTTATAGCTTTGGAGAATGGAGGTGGTGCCTTTTTGATTCCCTATGTGATAGTGCTCCTCCTGATTGGCAGACCCATCTACTACCTAGAGGTAATTATAGGCCAGTTTTCCAGTCGTGGTTGCATCAAGGCTTTTGATATGGCGCCTATCATGAAGGGTGAGTGTTACCCTTTGAGAAGATGACCTCAAAGAAGATGTAATCCTTAAAATGCCTTTCCAGGCATAGCCTATGGTCAGGTGTACTCCACCGCCTTGGCCACCACCTACTATGCCTGCATTATGGCCCTAACCATAAGGTATTTGGTGGCCAGTTTCGATGAAATACTGCCCTGGACTTACTGCCTGGTGGAATGGGGCAGCAATTGTGTGGCCACGGGAGCCACGGCAGAAAATAATACATCCATTGAGCAAGGTGTTTCCTCCGCAGAGCTGTATTTTACGTGGGTATTTGTAAACATTTTTAAAGAACCCTAAATAGCTCCCTTATTTCTGCAGTCGAACTGTACTCCGGGAACCGGATAACTTGGATGAGAGTGGCCTGGGCACGCCCAGCTGGGATCTGGTATTGTGTCTCATGGCCACCTGGCTCATCATTGGCACAATTCTGTGCAAAGGCATTCGCAGTTCGGGCAAGGCCTCTTATTTCTTGGCCTTGTTTCCTTATGTGATCATGATCATCCTGCTGATCAGGGCGGTCACTTTGCCAGGAGCCTGGCGGGGAATCATTTACTTTCTGAAGCCCCAATGGTCGCAGCTGCTCAATCCCCATGTGTGGTATGCGGCCATCACCCAGATGTTTTTTTCGCTGGCCATTTGCTTTGGCACCCTGGTCATGTATGCCTCCTTCAATGATTTTCACAAGAATGTGCACAAGTAAGGATATTAATTATTCCAAAAATTGAAGAATAACTCATAAATATTCTTTTCCAGAGATGTGATCATCATCACCACCATTGATTCACTGACCTCCATCCTGGCTGGCTGCATTATCTTTGGCATTCTGGGCAACCTAGCCCATGAGACCCATACCGAGGACATCTCCAAGGTTGTAAAGGGCGGAGCTGGTCTGGCCTTCATCTCCTATCCGGAGGCCATTGCCAAGTTCAATTTTTTGCCCCAATTTTTTGCTGTCCTGTTCTTCTTTATGCTGTTGGTTTTGGGTATTGGTTCAAACATCGGCATGGCCAGCTCTGTGATCAACGTGGTCAAGGATCGCTTTACCCACTTGCCCCACTGGCTGCTGGCGGTGAGTGCCTCTGTGATTGGTTTCCTCTGCGGCTTGGTATACATGACGCCGGGCGGGCAATTTGTGTTGAATCTGGTGGATTTTTATGGCTGCACCTTCATCGCCTTGGTCCTGGCCATTGCCGAACTGCTGGCTGTGGGTTGGATTTACGGAGTAAAGCGCATTTGCAGCGACATTGAGTTTATGTTGAATGTGAAGACTAGCTTTTACTGGCGCATTTGCTGGGCCATTGTGGCGCCGGGACTGATGTTTCTAGTCCTGGTCTACATGCTGTGCAGTTATGAGCCCTTGACCTACCGCAAAGTGGAGTATCCGCCGGCTTACTACATGGCAGGTTGGATTATATGGGGAGTGGGAGTGCTGCAGTTGCCCTTCTGGGCCTTGTATACGATTTTCCAGCAGCCGGGCAAAACCTTTAGCTGTGTGAGTAGAGAATATATTTTAACCAAGACTTTTAATTTAAAATATATATTTATTTTTCATTTTTTAGAAACTCCGAATGGCCCTGCAACCCACTGCCAACTGGGGTCCTCGCCAGATCCAAAAGTACGAGGCTTATATCCTGCACAGAAAACGGCAGGCGGACATCAAGAGTCCACGGAGCGGATACTTGTTTGACAATATTTTTGGCTGAATCCCTTAAAAATAACCTAAGTTTATTTTAATTTTACGCTTTATTGTTATTGGCTTCAAGCTTGTAGCTTAAGTTGTGACAAAAAATTTCAAACATTCGGTAATTATTATAATTATTTCCTTAGGCTTTAGGCTTAGCATAAGCTTTGCAAGTTGTTGCTTTTATTAAGGTCTAAATATCTAAATAATCGTATTAATTTGGGAAAGAATAAGCCAGAGACTTTTGAATTTTCCATGGCAGCTAAAAATGATATTGTCTTTGACCGGATGAAATGAAGTTCTATTGTGGCTTGTGTTAGTCCTTACATATCCTTGTTATCTATGTATGCTTTTTTGTGGGGCTCTGCTCTGCTTTAGTTTAATTATCACAGCACTTTTTGATTCTGTTGGTATTGTGCAAAATTATATATGTTCCTCAAATACACTGTTGTGTGTTTGCGCGTGAAGTAAGTGCCTTAAAAGTTCACCGAACTATTTACAATTGTTACAAGTATATATATGCTATCATATAGGGTATATTTTCTAGAGTGTTTTTGTGTGGCAAGCTATGGCCAAGCATTAAATTGTTAAATTTCGTATTGAAAATTTCCTATTTGGCGTACGCTTAGATTTAAAAAAATTGAAATTTTAAATAATTGTTTGATTTACTCGTTAGTTAAGATTAGTTTTGCTTATGTCTTTGGCAGATTTCTGTTAGATTTGGGCAAAGTTAGCTAGATCCCCCATCCCACCGATGAAACCCATTCAATTTTACACTTATCCCCCTAGCAAACTCGTTTTTCTTTCTATTTTTTATGCTAAGAATTGACTTTGGTTTGCAGATTTCATAGCCTACATTTCAGCGCAAAATTCAGCGTTTATATTTGTGATTAACTGCTGGGATTATATCTATGATGGGCATACACATATACACTATATATAGTTCCCACCGAATCTCTATTGGCTCTGGCTAAAATGGAAGTTCTCTTCGCTACCAACTCACACTAGATATGGTCCTATTTATTGGGCTTGCCTCTATATGATTTATAGAAAAATCTAGCACACGATATGGATTTTCCTTGAGTATATTGTCTACTACTTATCTTAGTCAAGGATGCCGCCCTTGAGTGTTCATCCTCTGAGCTGCTGATAGAGAGTTTAAAAGTCTGCCTAGGCCTAGTAAATATATATATCGAATCAGAAAATCACGTGTAACAGGTGCAGTTTCTTTGCAGTGTTGGTTTCGCTTTAGTTTTAGCCTTGGCTATGTACAGGAGTAGATACGAGTAGAAAGTCGCGCGACTAGAAGGCCTGTATTGGTCGATAGAGTCCCGTATAGCCGCAGAGTCGGGCCCGCAGCGCCGGGATCAGGAAGGCGGCCAGCGAGATGTCCTTGAGCAGGTCGGCACACTCGCACACCAGCAGGTACATCTTGTCGCCCTTCTGCGAGGTGCTCTTGTGCAGGGCGATGCGCCTCAGGCCCGCGGCACGTGGCAAGTACCTGTAAAAGTTTGGGGGGCAGGACAATGGAGCAGCAATCAGTAACGGAGCCATCGGGATGAGTAACGAGTGCCATTTCAAAGGCTCTCTGCGTTTCGTTTCGAACATACCTGTACAGCATCCGGGCGCCTGTCCAGTAGAGCCAATTCTTTTCGAATCGTTCGCCATCGTCGCCCTCGAAAACCTGCGAAATTAAAATTGAATTTTTCATGAAACTTTTCCCTGCAACTCCTCTGCTTCTTTGGGGTTGGGGAGGGGTGGTAGAAAACCCACCTTGAACACACTAATAATGTAGCCAGTGGCCGCGGTCTGCGTCTTCTTGAAGCTGCCGGCCTCATTGGAGGGCAGCACCAAAGGCGGCCGGCAAATGGCAGCCACCTCGCTGTATAGGTCCAAGGTGTGGGCGGCAGTGTATCTGCGAATGAATCGGCATCGAGATTGGAAAATAAATAGGCAATTTCCCAGGGCCCGAATGGCCTGAGTTCGAGGAGCACTCACTTGAGGGCCTTTGGCTCGAACTTGGACAGCGAGGAGACGCGCAGGCCGGCATAGAAGTTGGAAGGATCCGTTTGTAGGGTGTTGATCAGGTAATACGAGATGAAGGGGAACTCGGCTGGAGGGTAGAGAAAATATATACTTCATTCTGGGATACAAGTTTTTATTTATAATTAATTAAATGAAATTATATTTGGCTTTACTTTACAAAACTTGAGCTATGCATATAAGAATTGTAGCATTAAACTCTTCTTAAAATATAAAACTTAAATATTTGATGTATTAAATATTAAAACTCTTTTTTAAATATTAAATTTCACTCACAACTCTTTTCCATGTTGGCCAACAGCATTCCGCCCACAGCTGTGTTGGCCTGTTGCACTTCCGTTAGTAGTTCGGCGGCTATGGAGCGTTGCTTGAGCAACGGATGGGATAGTGGCGACTCCATTACCGGATCAATGGCCTCCAAAGGACTCATCAAATGCACCAGGATGCAGAGTTTGGGATCGGAGACTTCCAGCACGCTCAGAGGACTCATGGCCTTGCCCTCGGCATTTAAAGCGGGCAGCTGAAAATTCGTTAATTATTAATATTTCTTAAATACAATGTTATATTTACCTTAAATATACATTTATTTTATTTAAATTCTTAATTATTTCAGCTTACTAAAAATATATAGACTCACCGGTATGCCAGCTGGCAGGAATCGATCCACACTGTGCACGGGAATGATGAAGCAGTCGCGATCCAGGGTGGCCAGCGAGATGGGTTCTGCCCGTGTGACTCCCGAGTTGGCGCCGCCACCAAAGTTCACTGTAAATTACAGTAAGATAACATTAAAAACTCCCTTAAAACACAAACCATAGTTACAGTTAGCCATTTAGTTATTAAAATTACATCAAAACGTATTAGCTTTTGGCAAGCTGTCGATGGACAATTACAACACATTTTAAGAATATAATGATGATCCTTGAAGGCATTTCGAAAAGCTGTCAAAAGCAGCAGCTTAAGATCCTTGGTGAGCATAAATTAA
>JAEIIJ010019861.1:0-20705 GCA_018904815.1 Drosophila ogumai | reverse complement strand
GGAAGCACGTCTCCACGCCCTGCCAGCCGCCCACTTTCAATGGACAAATGTGCACCAGGTAAGCGGCAATTACTAGTCATATTTATTATTTGATTTATTAGTTGTATATAGTGAGAGGGACTACACCTCTACATAATATAGAAAGCACCATTTTAACAATTTTTAAGTTCCTAGAATGGTGTTAACTCTCTTTTATTTTTTTTAATATTATCTTTATAATGATTTACAAAATTAACAAAACAAACTATAATGAAAATATATATCTTTAGGGTGCAGGTGGTCCATGAACCGGCCTACAGGGACGTAATTGACCACAAGACTGCCCAGCAAATGACCTACGACTGCTGTTCGGGTTGGAGCAGGGAAAATCCACGGGCGGATGCCTGCATGAAACGTGAGTGATGAAATCTTACCTGTTTTAAAATTTGGAGTCCAAACTATAATATTATAAATTATATTCAAGTCTCTGTGCCGTATTACAAGTCGCTAGAGGGGGTTTTGTTGGCATTTATTATTAATTAAAAATCTTATTAAATGTTTTATATTTTTAGAACTGCAATGAAAATACAAAAATTCAAAACATTAAACGAAATATTAATAACAACTTTCAGAAAAAGAAGTATGAATACAAATGTAACCGAAATTCTAGTAATATCGCGTATACGACTAGTTGAACCTTGTAATAAAACGATTTGAGGCATTCAACTTACTTAAATCCACTGTCAAATTTCAAGAAACATTTATTTTTAAGGTTAATCTTTTATTTAGTGTCTTGGTTATAGATTTAACATTTATTTTCTTCTTTACTCTGTGAAGAAAAACTTTCAAAATTAATTCTGAAATATTATAATTAACAAAACTATTTCTTATGATCCCTTCCAGCTATTTGCTCCACGCGCTGCCAAAATGGTGGTAATTGTACGGCTCCCAATACCTGCAGCTGTCCGGCGGGTTACAGTGGACGCTACTGCGAGCAAGATGTGAACGAGTGCCTCACGGAAAAGCCCTGCGACCAGCAGTGTGTTAATACGCCAGGCTCCTATTTCTGCCGCTGCCGTCCGGGATTCGTGCTGCAGGCAGACCAGCAGAGCTGCCGGAAAAGCTCCTCCCACGCAGACGACGCCTTCGAGGCGAGGGATTTGGAGAACGACATCGATGACACCGATGCCGAAGTGGTCACGCGGCTGCAGAAGATCGAGCGCTCGCTGGCCAACGAGCGAGTGCACACCAACGAGTTGCAAAAGTCTTTGCAGGCCACATACAGCGTGGTGGACACGCTCAAGAGCAGGCTAAGCACACTGGTAGGGATTCTTAAGGATACTTTGCTAAGAAATAATAATATTAACTTGTGTAAATTATTTTCTCCATAGGAAAAGCAGGCTCAGGATGTCAGTCGGCTGCAGACGAATCTGTACAAGACAGAGTCGAGGACAAACAAGCTGGAGGGGATGCTTAACCTGCTGCTAAAGTGCCGGAATGGGCCGAATGCCAACTGCCCCTAAACAGAACTGCATTTTTCCTTTTTTCCCCAACGCTATTTCTTAAATGTTAGGTAACTTAATTGTCCACTCTGTTCACGTGTAGCTGCTCCAGCTTGTAAGCCATTCCCGAGTTGCGAGTCGAGTGCCTCTGTAGTCCGTAGAACCGTAGAACCAGCCCTCGACTAGGGCTATGTATTAGTA
This sequence comes from Drosophila ogumai, assembly GCA_018904815.1. Taxonomy (NCBI): domain Eukaryota; kingdom Metazoa; phylum Arthropoda; class Insecta; order Diptera; family Drosophilidae; genus Drosophila; species Drosophila ogumai. Next base: position 19,023 of record JAEIIJ010019861.1, on the reverse strand, counting down.
CTTAAGCGAACGTGTCATAAATGTATCGAGATCTGAAGTTTTAGCTGTAAGCGCACCACCGCCAACTGCCCCACCCGATTCGCGGTGGGTGCAGCGTTTAGTTTCTGCATGTATCTGTATATAATTATAACGTATATGAGAAATCATTGCACAAATAAATGCATTTTCTAATTCATTGTGTAGAGTTTGTTTTAAATGGGAATGGAGGGAATTTCACAGAAAGGACTTTTTTGGACTCCTTTGTTATTCAATTCAAAATATATAATAAAAAAGATCCAATTTGTTATTTAAATAGTTCGTTTATTTTATTTTAATTATTGTATAGAACCAATGAAAAAGTAATAGAAAAGTAACGATTTTTTGTATTTGAATTATAAAAGCTCTCTGCTATGACACGATTATTTTTTTATATATCGATAGGCCAAAACGATAGCTCCCATGTAATCGATGTATGGCCGCCCTGCGGGAAAGCAGAAAGCATTGTATCTCTGGTCACACTCTCCGAAAAATGAAGAAAAAGGAAACCCAAAACACAAACAATAGAATTTTATTATCAGTTTTCATAGGGGAGGAGGTGCAACCCGCATAATTGAAACCATGTCAGTGCATGTGTCATTGAGAAATATGGAAATATTTTAATCAAACACTTCGAAAAACATACACAACGACGTGACGTCACGGGCCCAACTGCGCAGAAAAACAACAACGGAAATCTTGGAAGAAAATCAAAAGGTGGTAAAGGGGGAGCTCTAGCAACCGATCCCACCGACCTTGTGGCCAATTTCACTTTTACCACAAACAAAGCTGATAAATAAACTATAAATCGAAGCAGCGATAAGCCAAAGTTTCCATTTCACAATGACGGGCGACGAGAAGCTGCCGCTGAAGCAGGCGGAGGTCTCTATACAGAGATTCCAGGATCAGGCGGTAATATCATACAATTATCTTTCAATTTCCCCTATTAAAACTCAGATTAACAGGTTCCCCATCACCTGAGTCTCCTGAAAAACCATCGCAGCAACATAGAGAAAAGTCTGGCCCTGGGCGACTGGCAAAAGATCAAAAAAGAGGAACTCAATGCCTTGAGGGTCATTAAACAAATAAAGAATCTTCTCCTGGAAATGGATGCACTGCGTGAAAAGGTGCGGGAAGAGGATCTGGAACGCTTCGATGACCTAATGCGGCCTGGCAGAGAGCAAGCCTTTGCTGGCATGAAAGAGTTTGCAGGTAAATGCGGTATACCCTCACTTGTACGAGTAAAACCTCACAGACCTTCTCCTTCAGAACTGAAGCTCAAGTCACCCACGTCCACTTTGGGCTCCCAGTACGACGAAGATCAGGATAATCCAGCTGAGAACTTGGACATGCACAATTTAACTGCTCATCAGCACATGCCCCAGCTGCAGGTCAACTTCCAGCTGGAGGAGCACACGCTGGCACAACGCCAAGCCTGCCTGGACCAGATGGAGAATCTGCAGAGGGAAATCTACGATCTCCACGGCATGTTCCAGGGCATGAGGCAACTGACTGCAGAGCAGTCTGTGGCGGTGGAGAAAATAGCTGACAATGCAGAGGAGGCGTTGGAAAATGTACAAGAAGGCGAGCGACAGCTTCGCCAGGCACTGACCTACAAAAAAGCAATGTATCCCGTGGTGGGAGCGCTCCTGGGCACCTGTGTAGGTGGACCCATTGGATTAGTGGCCGGCATCAAGGCTGGTGGACTGGCGGCCGTGGGATGCGGCATCCTGGGCTTCACCGGCGGGTCAGTACTGAAAGCAAATCCCAATGTAATGCATGGCAATATTGAGGAGCAGCAGCCGGAGGCTGACAGCGAGTCGACAGAAAGGTTGGAGCTGAAGGAAAAGCCAGAATGACCAGCCGGCGAACGTGTCCAATCAGTGTCAACTGCTCTGGCCACCACGCACATCTGGTCGGCCAATACGCGGCGCTTGGAGGCAGCCACCAGCGTCATTTCCAGCGTGCGCAGTTATTGTTCCGTTCAGTAATGATACCACACTTCCCTTTTAGTTCAATTCTCTCACCAGTTTGTGATCATCCATGTAGGGCAGCTCCCAGCCTCATCTCCACTTCGTGTCTACTCTAAGCGTTGGATATTTGTTGTCACCATGACGTAGAATCTATATGTAACTCTTAAGGCTTTAATATGCAATAAACACCTTAGCTTTAACAACTAATTGGAGGTGTCTAATTACGATTTAAGAGGAGTTAAGTCAAATGGAAGATAATTAGATTAGTAGTTTTTAAGGCTTTAATATGCAATATAAATTCTTAGCTAAAAAACATTTGTAGAGATAGTTGGCCTACAAGATCACCTAAACTAAGCGGGGACTTACAATCTAAGATGGATACCTGAGATAGGTAAACATTTCCCAGACTTATAGGGGCACGTTGACCGTGGTCCAGGCCTGCTTGAAGTTCTTCTTCTGGGAGTGCTGCTTCTTGCGTAGACGCTTGGCGGTCTTCTTCTTCTTGAACCACGCCGGATAGTTGCCATACTGATCCTTGAGGGTCTTGCTATTAAAGACATGCTCTACGCCGGTGTTCTCGTTGACCACGGCCACCTTTTCGCCCTTCTCGAGACTCTCCTGGTGCTCGTAGATCAGTTCTTGCTCCTCCTTGGACTTAGCTTCCTATAATGTCGGGGTTTTTTTTTAGTATATATTGGATATAATACCTGGATATAACCTACCCTTTTGATCTCCTTTGAGGTCTTGACTTCCACCACATCGCTGATATCTTTCATGATCTCATTTCCATCGGCATCCAGGAGTCCCAGCGTTTTCTTCAGGCGAATCAACTCTTTAGCCTCGTACCGCGCCTTCTTGATCTTGTTCATTTCATCGCGGCGCTTTCGTGAGCGATTATTTCGGCCCATTTTGTTATTTGCAAATCAAGGAAGCGCTTAAAATTAATAAAATAATAAGAAACTGCGTTTAATTCGTAAAAATAAACACGTGCGTTTGAACAGCTGTATAGAGGTGGTCCAATAATTCACACACTTATCGATATATCGATTACTTGCTAGTGAGCTGTGCTATCGAAATTTGCTCCGATACTTTTGAAAAGTAACAGCCGTTAGAATTCAATTTGTTCCCATACACCGAAATAAATTTTTTAGCCCTTTTCGATTAAATATAATATAATAAGTATACGAGCAAAAAAATAAAACATTTTGATTGAAATTTGAAATCTATTTTATAACAGGTTTTCTTTCTTTGCAAAACAATAATTTAAAATATATGTACATATGTACTATATATCTGAAATACTTTATATACCACCAAATAAATTTTTAAATAAGTTACTTTAAATTTATATAAATATATATTTAATTACATTTTGTTGTGGGATTATTGTGTTTGTTATGAATTGAAAAACAAACCTGGTTTTTTATGAATTTACAGATTGTTCATGCAATATACATTTACTAAGCTTGAAACCACAAATTGAGCTTCAGTGGCTTGGCTCATTTCCAACACCTCCACCCCCGAGCCGTCCACTGCTTATTTATTTACCCAATCGTTTTCTCCCCTCTCTCTGGTTTTTCGCTCTCAACTCATTTCTCTCAGAATGCAATATGATTTTTGTATACAAACAAAATCAGCTGCTTAACAGTGAGAGAGAAAAAGAGAGGCCTGCAAATACGAAAAAATAGAAAATCAAATGGTAATAAATTCCATACGAATATGGAATGCCCTATTGTATTTTCAAATTTCAATGCCCTATTGTAGTAGGAACAATACATATGTATAAAAGAACTTTTAAATCATTTTTATAAAATATTTTAGAATATAAACACATATATTCATCTAAATATATAAATGTCTGTTAATATTCTTAGTTCATAACGTTAATAGGTTTATATTTAATGCTTAATAATAGAAGAAAACATTTACATATGTAACAATATGGGAAGGTAATCTTGGCCGAAGTTTGTTTACCCTTGCAGATTGCAATTGGATCGGTAATAATCTACCCAAATTTAATATTACTAAAACGTAATATATATTTAAATCTTAACAACAACAAATTAATTTGAAGTTTCATTACATTTATTATCCCATAAGAACCGTTTTTTCAATAATATTTTATAGTAATTTTGAGTATACAAGTTTTTAAATAGAGTTTTTAACTATTTATTTTTTTTACCAATATATCATTCTCTGTATAGATCTTTACATATTTATCTATAACCTGTTTTGTTTATTTTCATCACCATTACCGATAGCATTTTCTCCTTCAACCACCAGAGAAAGGGTATCTCTCAGAGCTCTCTTGCACATGCGCAGCAGCGTAGAGTGTAGCGGAGCTGGAGAATCGGGGTAAGTGTGTCGGGCTCAGCTGTAGAGGCACCAACACAGGGGCACAACCACCACGCATACCAGCACAAGCCGAGCCACACACACGCACACACTGGCTGGCAACTTTGTTGGCCAGTTTTTGGAAGCCATTCGCTCGTCAGTCGTTGCTAGCATACGTCACGGAGTTCCTGTAGCGCTGCTCTTGCACCTCTCGCCCCCTCTCAGTTCTTTCTCACAGAAAACGGAAGCAATCAGGACAAAAAATAATACGAAAAAATAAATAAAAACTAAAGAACATTGATTGTGTAAGTGAAGAACGCAGATTTTGGCAGAGGAAGAGAAACCAGAGGAGGGGATAATTCCGTCATCGACCGATCAATAAACTCCGAGCACCAGCAGCAAGTAAGTGCATTTTAACCCCCAAAATCAGTAAAGCAGGCGGAAGTCGAAGTCCGCCAAGGAAAGGACACTCGAGCGAATATATGTGTACATCTTTATTATGTATGGGGTTCCTCGAAGTTTGCTCATGATTTACATGTACACACATCACACACATCTCGGGTGCAGCCAAGCGATACATACACAAAAAAGTGCACAAAACAAAAAGACAGGAAAAAAAAAAATTCTGATTGCACCTTCGCATTCAAAGAGTTCACACTTTTGCGTCTGTATTCGGGCGAGTGTGTGTGAGTCTGAGCGAGTGTGAGTTTTCTTCGGTTTGGCCAGGCCGAGTTTTTTCCCCTCGAGTTTTCTGGGAGTTTTTCCCCCCAATGTATTCGACTGCAAATCGGCCGAGTTTCTCGTTAGGGGATTTCCATTCTGGGCATCTAATAGCCATAAATTTGACTTGCATCACGTTTTCAGCATTTGTTGAGATCGTTATCAGAGCCAGGCCACAGATCTCAGATCTCTGGCAATTGCCAGCTGAGTACACCGAGAGAAAATGTTAGTCAGACCTGTTTAAGATGGGAATTATAAAAAAAATCGTCAAAAAAGATAAGATTTTCTATGAAAACAAAAAGAAACTTGCTAAGAAAAGAATATTTTTTTTTTAAATAAGTAATTGTAACAAACACCACTTACAGTTAGCTTAGTCTTTTTTCCCAGTGTTAATTCAAGCCCATTTAGCTGCTGCTCTCTGCCCCCCGATCGAGTTTAAGTTTAAACGAACATTATGACTATGTGTTCATGGACTGTCATCTGGTGATGGAAAGTGCAATGAATGTTTCGCTGATTAACATCTTAATTAGCCTTGCAATTATTTCCTGCACTGTGGCCAAAAAACACATTGGCTCTGGGCCAAATAAATGCACTAAGATTCATCCGAAAACGAACGCAAATAGGGAGCCTTGTAATAGAGAAGCCTCTGCCACTCCACAAATACTATATAAACCATAGTACACAAAATGCGGGCCCGAAAAACCCAAGTGAATCATGCAGCAAATGTGCACAGAACAGGTCTTGCAGTTGCAGTTGCAGTTGCCATTGTCCATTGTCCATTTTTCGAGCCGAAGAACCGAAGGTGCTGGACTGAAACGGCGGGCAGAGGAGCCGGGAGGAGCCCAGGTCCCGGATGATAAATCAAGTCTGGCCAGTTGTTTGTCTGTGGTAACGAAAGAAAAATTGAAAAACAAAAGCCACGGACAACACAACATAAACAGCGAACAGCTGATGATGCTGCAGCTCCGCGAAACTCATCGAGTGTGTATCTGCCAGATACGTTTGCTGTCCCAATCGTGGCCAACGAATCTGGCCGCCTTAATTGGCCAAAAAGGGTAGCTCGGAGTCAAAGAAATACAACTAGTGCAGTGAAAAAAAAATACAGAGAAACAAAAGGTGTAATTTTAATGCTTTTTTAAAACAATATATAAGGCAAATGAGAATTCTAAAGATTTCTAACAATTCAAAGTCAATTAACATGTCATATATTTTTCTTACTTCTTTTTAAGGTCATTTAACGACCCATTTCGTTATAATTTCTTTGCCTGTAGCCATGTCAATTCCTTTGTGTGCTATTTTTGAACTAGTCTTGGCCTTTTAAGGCACTGGTCAACTTTAAGGCGCTTTTCACTCAAAGCCAAGCCGATCTGGCCAGGGATTGAAGGCAATTAAGTCATCGTTAGGCGGCATTAGGGGCTTTAATTAGTACAGCGCATTTTCGCTGCCAACTGACGCGGCAGTTTTTCACAGCCCCGCGGGTCGTCTCACCCAGCCCCTCGGACACCAAGACGGACATGGATAGAGCTACCTTTCAGAAACAGATACAGATACTGATGGGAGAACCCGGCTACCAGGTAGCTGTGGCGGCAGCTGGCTAATCCCAAAATGGCACGCATTTCGTCCCCGGCGGACTGCGCCTCAGACCCTCTCTCCCTACCCGACCCGATAATGCCCGACTATAATTAGAAAGTTAGTCAGCCGACTTGGCGTAACTGTAATTACGGCTGGGTATCCGAAAGATACCCAAACAAAACACAACAATGGACACTTGATGTTCCTGTGTCCCCTGATGTTTCTTGTCTCGGTTTTGGGTTACTGTTTGGGCCTCCTCCGTGCAGGTCCTGATTTATGGCAGCGGGAGGCGAAGAAAGCAGAAAGTGAAATTCGGTGTGGGAAAAACCTGTTTGCCATTTACCCAGGACATAAACAAAGACGAATACAAAGACGCAGCAGTGTCAAGTTCAAGTCGTACGATTATCGGGAGTTATATAAGGTTTTCAGGCGCGTTATGGATGAGTCGAGAGCAATCATAAAAAAGATAAAAAAAGAAGAATAACAATTAATTAGCAAATATTTATCAGGAAGGTTATTGACTTGGCTTTACAATTTATATATACTTACAAAATTTTACTCATATTCAATTATGAAGTATTCAAAGAAATCCGTGGCCTTAAATGTAGAGCTGATAACAGTTACGTTAATGTGTGTCAGGTATTTCATAGTCGACTCCTATCCTACAAGTTAGATAATGTTGGAAATGTTTGTTAATGTTTACTTCATTCTACTATTGCATATTCCAGAACTCCTGAAATAAATAATGTAAAATAATATTAATATAATTTTTAAATTTAAGGTTAGTTACTTATATTTATTTTTCCAACATCTAAGTTTGCAATTAAGACAAAAAAGTTATCCCGCCAAAAAGTATGCTATGAATCTTAAACACTCAATACTGGGTATTTAAAACTTTCTTCATTTTTTCACACTGCTCATCAAAATGTCAAAAATTATGTCATAATTCTCAAATAAACGCAGCTGCAACGAGAGTCAAAGGGAAGGAATTCCCGGGGGGATGGCCACTGCGATGGGGTGGTGGTGGTGCTGTTTCCAGGTGGTAGGCCCAGTAACTGCACACTGCGCAGTTCCCCGTTACCCATCCCCTGCGGCTGGGGGTTGCTGACGTGTTCATTTTCCACTGGCGCTGATTTGCAGCTATGCTAGGGCCTTTCATCGATCTGCAGCTTTTGGCGCGTGTGGGGGTCCCATAATCTCTGCTCGAAAAGGGGGCACCCTCCGGGAACCGAAAATAGCAAAGGTGACCCCCAAAAATGCTGCGGAACGAGAAGCTGCGAAAAGTTTTCTGGGCCTACATTTCCCTAAATGCGGAAGTCGTGGCTAAATATATATAGGTGTATATATATGTATATACACCTATAATTGCAGCGAGAGAGTCAAACCAAAACATTCGAAGGTTGCCTTGGCAATCATCGGGGGAGAAAGGGAGAAAGGGCCCTCAACTGCGCAGGTCAAACAAATTTGTTTGTAAACAAAATCCCACCGAGAGGAGAGAGAGAGAGAGTCGTGGACGACAATTTTCCTGCACCGAAAGTAGGGGAAATTCAGTAACAGCAGCAACGGTCTCGGTCCCAGTAACCAACTGCGGTCCGAACTATTTTTAACTCTGTTGGGGGTGTCTGCAAGGGGTGGCCATTGGGAGGCGGTCGATTAATACTCGCCCATAAATCTCCTTTTTAATTGGCGACGTTCAGGCACAATTGCTGCTCTTAAATAAAGGCACTTTATGCATGACGGCACTGCCAGTGTTAGCCACAATGGTGTCAAAAATTAATTTGATTACCAAGAAAAGGGAGATTGAATTGGTTATAAATAAGGATACAAAGGGTTGAGGAGAAGAGTAATGAGGGTATAATAATTCTGTATTAAATAGATAGCATTCTTATTGATTTTTTGGAAACTCTATCATGACGAATACATAAAGAAAAACATAACTTTCAAAGGAAAAATATTGGGAAATATTAATATAATAATTTGTTTTGTATTTACAAATATTTTTCATCAATTTGTAATCCTTGATTTCCCATGTGTAGCCTATTATTTTTAATTACACCTCTGATACTATTACAAACGAGATTATTTCATTGCAAGGCCCTCGGCTTTAGAGAGAGTCATGATGATATGGGATGACTGGAGGTGTAAAGACCTTTCTATTGCTTTAGCTGATGTAATCCATGGCGTGGAAGGGCGCGCAAATCGATTGACTGGCGGAATATTAGATTGATTGATTGTTTACCGGAGACTGTAGGGGCCACAGGCGGCGCTGACCCAGTGTTCTAAATACGGCAGCTGGGCCCGCGACTGATACTGATAAACAAAGTGATAAAATTAATGCGTCGTGCCCAGCGGATTTGCCTAAGAAGCGACATCGGCACTCGTATCTGCGTCTCACGTACTAATTGAAATTACGCGTTATTAAACAGCCACTTTGTGCATATAAAAATATAAAATAAAAAAAAGCTCATCTAAATGCCATAAATATGTACAGTCCAAGTGCATCAAGGTACGCGAACCTGATATTATACACACATTTATATTATGTGTGTTGAAAGTATCTTGTGTGCGGTGACAGAGAACCTGCAGTCCCACATTTATCATCGATCGTTCGATAAGCACAGCCAGAACACATTGAACCTGGCCACTGAATGATTCCCTTCCCTCGATGCTGAGAGCTGTGCAGGTACAGTGGGACCCCACAAGTGTCTCTTGGTGTGTGGGGGGGCCTGTGACATCAAAGAACCGCTTGCGTCAATTTTTCGAGGAGCTTTATGGGAGGTTTGATGGGGCTTAGTACATATATTTATAGATATTGCGAAAAAAGAAAGGAAAACAGAAAGTGCTTTGTGATTGTAGCAAATGCTATGAAAAGAGAAAGAACTTTTCAGTAAATTGTTTTATAAGAAAAGGGGATTGATTGAAATATAATGAAATATATTTTTTGTAAAAGGAGTTTCCCAACTCTTAGGGTTGTTATACTATTTTCAAGCATATATCTACACAAATTACTTAATATAATGTGGTAAGTCGGCATTACAAATGCTTTCAGTCACAAAGAAGCCCCACAAAGCCCAGTACAAAGTAATATCACATTGAAACGCTTATAAAGAAAGTTGATAATCGTATATCTTTTACGATATTCATGTTTATTTTGTTCTATCACATATGGCATCCATTACCAAGCCTTTAAAATTCCACTGACTGCAGCTGAAATACAATTCATATGCACGAGAGGCAGCATAACCATTTCTATAAATGTGCACTGGAAAAAATTCAATTGAAAAATGTAATATTTTCAGTTAAATAAAATATACATTGAAGGTTTTATATAATAGAACACTATTTCTATAACTTATAATTAAATAAACACTCGAAATATGGGTCATCTCAATCTATTTTTTCTTCAGTTGACTGATTATTTTTCCAGTGCGTTAATGTTTGTCCACTCGAATGAATACATAAAACGTATAAAAAGCAGCTTCACTCTATGTCGCATGTATCTAGCTTCTGCTTCTGCTGATGCGTTGGCGTTTGTCATTCGCCAGCATGAGTTTGCCCCAGCTACTATTTCGATATCCCGAACTGCGCAGTATCTACAAGCTATGCTCGTGTCATGGACTGGATTACAGTTACAGCTCAGCTACAGTGGGCCAGGCACAGTGGGGTGATTCGGGGGAGTTGGTGCGCAATAACCCAGAAAGAAGTGCCCGGGACAGTTGAGTTCGCTTCACTCCCTTTGAAGCTGCCCGCCTTCGCTGGTTTGTTTGCTTGTTTCGTCGACATTTGTTGTAATCATTTAGAGTCGGAGATGCTTACAATTTATGTGTGTGGCAGCTACCATAAACATTACTCGATTAGATAAAGCGAAAAGAAGAGACTCCCGCATTTCTCTTGGCATTCGGCATTTGTTTATTTGAGTTTAAAGTGCTTTGGTTTTCTATTTTGTTTTCTATTTCGTTGGCGTCTCCTCCCGATGACGCCAATATTGTTTACCTCTCACGCAAAAGTAGGGGAATTTTGTTTTCATAGTGTTTATTTTTCCAATTTTTTTTTAACATAAACACGACGCGTGCAGACTGAGATTAATTATAAGAAAAAACTTGGGTTGGCCAACGGTGTGAGGAGATCACAAGATATTGTGTAGGTATAGTGGCCATAAACACACATAAATTTTCCCATGTACGTTTGGGCATACAGACCTGGCTATATCCGCCGATCTCTGGCACCTTTGCAGCTGTAGCCGTGAGCTACTTTCCTGCTGCTCTCGGCAAAAGCTACAACTTGTCGCCGTCAGCTGTTGCATGATAGAATGTCTAAAAATATATAGAAGACCGCACAACAAATGGTTGCGCTAATGGCTCAACAACCTTGAACCTGGCCGCGAGGTTGTGCTTTTGGTTATGGCCAGGAATATGTATATAATATATATGTGCTTTCATTATCAGAAACGAAATGAAATTACCTAATGGGTGGCAAAACAAGAATCAGTTTTGGGTGTGCAAAGGAACCAGTATGAGATAATTAAAGCTGGAGCTTAAAATTAAATGGAAACAAAGGGGAGTTCTATAGCATTTATGAGTTATTTTTTAATGAAAAAATAAAAATTATGTCGGTGAACATATAAGTACTCTATGAGTTGCATATATAATGATACATTAAGTGTTGTTGCCAACACTTGTTGGTTTTTATTGCAATTAAATTCAAATTGCATAATATTATTAGCAACAAACTGACTGCGAAATCGAGTCTGAACTTATTTGAATGACTCGCAGCGAATGACAGTATTGCAAATAGTTCTCAGGCGTTTGCGTTTCATTAGCATTTTTATGCGTTCCGACTGTCGGACAACTTATTGCTTGGCTGCCTCAGCCGTGACTCGGCATTAAAAATCTAAAATTATTGGCCAGAGAAACTGTATTTCAGCATGAACTTTGGAGTAGCCAAGCTAGCTGTCAGCTGTCATTGCCAATACTTTGCCCCATACCCTGGGCAGAGAGAGAAATATTTGCTGAACTAAATATAAATTATTAGGTAAAATAAATATAACGAAATCTATGTAAACTTGTTTTTCACAAGCTTTGTTTCATTATAGTTTCTTATAAAATTTCCTTGTTTTTTTCCCACGTTTTTATTCTATATTTTCGCGTAGTGTACTTTGCTTCTGCTGGTCCCCCCTTTCGCGTCGCTTAGTTACTCGCTGGGCCCGTGGCAAGTCGGTGGCGAAGAGCCACTTGGTCTGGCGTCTATAGAAAAGTATCTAACAGATACAGATACGGCCACGAAGTACAGTTGGCGGGCGGGGAGCGGCGTGCGAAAGTGTGTCAATGCGCAAACGTCAGAGCAGCTGATCGTCGGGCGAGAGCGTTAGTTTCCCGGAGAGTGGAGCAGTGGAGCTGAAGAGGCTCTCTCGCGATCGCTTTGTTGGTAAACAAAAATCACGACCAACACGTATGATCGCTCTCTCCCTCTCAGCTGGCGGAGCATAATGTTTTTGGCGCTGGCTGGCTTTTGTTTACTGCTGCTGCTGCGATCGTGGCTTTTTGCGTTTTAAAAAAATACATAATTATGGGCTTAGATACGCTCCCGATCGCTGCCCTCTCGCGCTCTTTCGCCACGCTCTCTCACAGACACACTCGCATAGGGGACTCCGATTGAGATACTTTTGAGGCTTCAGCTGCGATCGCTGCTGGCATTCGCCTTTGATATTTGAAAGCCAACGCAACAGCAGCAGCAGCAGCGCCGAGTCCGAGTGCTGCAGACGGAAAGTGAAACCCACGGAAAAGGAATAAGATTAGGTAAATACACACAGCACAGCACCAGCCACAAAATAGCCCGAAAAAAGTGTGAAATTAGCCCCGAAAAATAGAGAGAGCCCGTAGAACGTTTGGCCAAACTGCAGCAGCCGCAGAAACACACAGGTAAAGATACAGATACCAGTGCAGGGGCGCGCACACACAGCCGCAGATACTTTTGTAGCTTTTGTTCTTGCGTCCGCTTTTGAAATTCAAATGCGCTTCCGCTGGCTTCAGTTGGCAAACGAGTGTCGACTAGGCTGTACCTCTTCTGGGATCCGCTGTATCTGTATCCGTATCCGTATCCGTGCCCGTGGCTATCCGTGAATTTACCCGAATTTTGCGTGTGTTTTTCCCGTGCTAAGTTTTCGAAATCCGCCAGGTGAGAGTTACCCAAAGGCAAAGGAATATTTCCCCATCGCCTGCAATTTGTGGTCAGAATTCTGGCACTGCCAAGGTCGCCACTGACGTCACTTTGCTCGTCTTGCATAATTCCGCATTATGCCATATAGAGCGAACCCCTATCCCAGGGAACTCAAGTGTTTGTTACAGATTGGCATTTGTTATTTTCTGCTTTGTTTCTGTTGTTTATTTTTCCACCCAAAAAAAGGTAACAAACAAAAACACGAAATTCCATTAACAACAAAGGAACTTTTGCACTTTGACAGGGGAGAGCTTAAAGCTAATCAGAAACAATTTGACTGATATGAATATATGCCCACATATAGATATCGGACTGTGTGTGTTTCTCTATATAGATTGGCTATTGGTTTGTACTTAAAAAGAAAGCTTTAGATATTGTTCTTTGTTTGAAATACTTGTTGAAGCAAAAATACATTTTCGGTTTCTGTTTTTACTTTTTTCGTTTTGGTGAAAGATTGCCAATGAGATGTGTGTTGAAATAGGGAAAGTACAAAGTTTAAACTTATAAGGCCATATGGTGAAATTTGAAATGATTGTCAATTTAGATTAATTTTTATAAATAATATGTAACCTTAAGAAAGTTTATTTTAAATATTTTAAAAATACTTCCCTTTTATACATGTTCTTTTGTAAGTTCCCCTTTTGGTCCATCAATCTTTGTTTAGCTCTCTCCGTTCTCCGATCGGTGCAGCTGTCGGCTCAACTAAATTAGTTCAAGTTCATTAGCCCAGCCCCGCCATCGGGGGGTTGACTACAATCAATTGAACAAAGCCTGAACTTTCGACTGGCGGCTCGTTTGCTGCACACGCCAGACTCTGGTCGGACCTAGACTATATAGTAAACAATAGTATACAAATAGGAATTATTAGCATAGTTGGCGCTGTCTGGCGAATTCGTCTGGGGTGCGGCTTATCGGACCTCAAATGAGTTGGCGAATATTTTTTGTGCTTGTTTTTTTTTTGTGTAGTTATCAGGCAGCCAAACTTGTTCCAAAGGCCCAAACATTGTTTTGTTTACTCAAAAGCGAACAATGCCAGCTCATTGTGGAGATAGCGATTTTTTAGGTATCGAATTTAGAGTTATGTAACTTAAAGAATAACCACAAAAGCTTATCTTAACCCATGTAGGCTAGTGTTATCGATCAAGGTCAAAGCCGCCAAGAAGATCAGATATATTGTGAGCTAAAATAAGCACTATGATATGCCATTTGTCGATGCAGCTAGAATATATACTGCAGAGCACATACATATAGCTGTTGTTTTCAAGGTTATTTTTGTTTCGCTGTCGATGGGCAGATGTTACAAAAGTGAAATTATATTTACTGGCAAACAAAGTAGGCTAGAAAAGGCAGATATCTCGGGGTCCATGACCAATTGTTATCAAGGGTGCCTGAGCCTGAGCCTGTGCCATAAAAGTAAGAGCCCTCGATCCGTCCCCCCTACGTGTTTATTAATAAAATGCCAGCACGGACCCGTAACGATGCAATCGCTGCTGCCACCACCGTTGTTGTGCAATGCAAATTTATTTCGACTGCAAAGTATTTCGCCTCTATTTCGCATAGCTGCCTAAAATATGCATCGACGAGTGCCAAAGTCGACGCAAAATATGGCCAGGCATTTTGAGGTCAAGCGAGGCAACTCTTCGGGTAATACTTAATATAAATCTACTCGCATGCACAAGGCACTTCCTAAATAATCTCCGGGCAGTTATCAGAATTTATTTCCACCTCGCCAGTCCAATGGCCCCGCCATCAAATTTGATTGTCAAACTTTCGCTGACATTTTGACTCGGGTCTGCCTCATCAAGCCCAATTTTCATACGCTTTTCTGTCTCTGCCGGAGATTTCACTTTGTTAGTTTGCTGCTGCTTTTCACGTTTTCGTTTTGCGGTCAAATTGCAAATTGCCGTGGCAATTGTCTCTGCAAGTCCAGCTCCAGCTCCAGCTCTAGCTCTAACTTTGGCCACATTTCTATTTATTTTCCTTTTGTTAGTGCTTATGGCTTTTTCCTCGGAGTTTTCCGTTTTCCGTGCGCAGTTTGATCGACAAAAATATGCCAGTCGAGCTGCTGGCATCTTTATGACGATGCGATAATCAAAAAAACTCAGGAAAATGCACAGAAAAGAATTTGGAGAGTTTAAACTAAATTAAATACGTTTTCTTATGACGAACATTATATAGAGAATCAGTAATGTTTTCTTATTTATAATTATTTTCGTCGACTGCATTTCCTAACTTTTTTATTTTTAAATATTCCCTTAGAAATAGAAAATTTCTCTTTGTGCTTTTTGCTAGCGATTTAGTTCAATTCATCTGGGGAAGAGATATATATACGGGCATGGCTTGAGTACACATTTTCCTATTGTCATGACGTGAGCCCGATTCAAATTGCATACGAGTATATGTGCCGAGTACACTCGGCGATTGTGTGTGCCATATATAATTGCCTCGATCATAAGCTCGGCGCATGCACACCGCTGGAAAGCCATGAGAGGGGCTCTCAACTGGGAAACTTAATGGGCAGTGCCGCGATACTTGGCGGCAGTGGCCCCCGTCTATTATACCGAGAGTTGTCAGCACGGTGCTACAGAAGAAATCTGATGAATGTAATCAAACGTAATTGACGTCTCTGCTTAATTTGCGTCGAGGAAATTTCACTTTCGCAATCGAATTCGAAACCGCATTTCCATTAATTCCAGCTTGAGCTCTATATATATTTTGAATAATGTCGAACTGATGCAATAAAACTTAATTGGCATCTTTAGGCCAGGAAGCTTTGCATTTGTATTGCTCAGTTCACATGCGGATTCACACTTAAATTAAATTTTAGGAGAGAAATGAATGAGTTCCAAGGAAAGGCAATTAAATTAACGGGTATGGGAAATGGGTATACATTGAATAATGCAGATCAGATACTCTCTCTAGAGTGGTTTATAATTTTAAAATAATAAAAACAATTTTATGTGGCGCATGCTTAATGTTTTTGTTGTAAGAAATTTATAAATAACTTGAATTTTGCATTTCTTTATGTAAGAAATTTGAAAATCCCTTGGATTACCTTTACTTACTTGGGTCAATGTTCAGTTTAAATTCATTAGCTCTTTAAACAATAATTTCGATGGACCAATATTTGTCTATCCGGCTCGAAGGACCAAACCGAAGAAGATTTGAGTTTTAAATACAAACTGAATTTTATTTTTTTTTTAATTTTTAAGAACAAAGTGCATTTAGAACCTCATTTTGCTGTGTCTGGCTGAACATAATCCCTGTTCTAATTGCTTTTAAGACCTCTTTAATAAGCTCTCTTTAGACAAATACATATGCCATATATGTATTTGTCTATTTTTAAAACACATCACGTTGGATTAAAGACGGCTCTTGGCAGAGTATGGGAACTGCAATTAAATGAAATTAAGTAGCCGCCCCATTGAACCGCGTGCGCCCACGCAAACAAGCTGCTTACTGCGGGCCACACAAGGGGGCTTCCGAGGGGGGGGTGGTGATTACGCAATATGCGCACAATTTGCTAAGCTCATTTCGCATTTTCCCATTTCTTTCGTTGCAGCTTCTACGCTAAAGCAAACAGCAAAACAAGACAGGAAAGCAGCGAAACAGCGTACAAACAACAAGAATTAAATAAAAGACTGAGCAACGTTCAAGCAAATCCAAGGAACAAAACCAACAGCAACATAAGCAATCTCCATTTGTCTCTCTAACTGTGAAAATAAGCCCAGCAAAAGCAGCGAAAACCAGCGAAACTTTGATCTCAGCACCCGCAAAGCAATATAGAGTCCTCTAACGCCGGATCAGCGCTCCGAAAACCCGTATAATGCTAAGCAGCCTCGCCTCCTATCTCTTTGGATCGCCAGCGACACCCGATTCAAGCAGCCAGGAAGCGAATCCCGCCCAGCAACCCAACTCGAATCCCAGCTCCGACCCAGCCACCGATCCCACGGCCGGAGATGTAATCGAGGTCACCTCTTCGACGCCCTCGGTAGCGGGCAGCCAGCGGGGCCAGCCGGCGGTGCGCTCCTCCAACGGTAAAAGGGGCCGCAACAGGCGCGGCAAGCAGCAGCAGCGGATCCAGCAGCAACAGCAGCAGCAGCGGCAGAAGCAGCCGGCGACTATCACCAAGCTGCTGACGCCCTCGGGCGAGACCATCGACGATGACTTCGATGAGGACGAATGGTACATCGTCGAGAAGGAAGGTGAGTGTTGCCCAGCTGGACCCAAGAGGCGGATCATCATAACTCTGTTAATACCCTTGCAGACGAGGAGGACGACTCCCTGCCGCGCAGCGACTCCGAGGAGGAGCTCTCCGTCGTCGAGGTGACGCAGCAGCAGAGGGGGGCCAACGCCGCTGCCTCGACGAGCGGTCATGGCCAAGCGGCTTCGTCCCGCCGGCGGCAGCACCTCAACTCGCATTCCCTGTACAGCGGGCCGCGGCCACAGCAGCAGCGCAACTACCTGCAGCGCTCGCGTGTCGCCCGCCCGCTGAGCATCAGCACCCACAGCCCGCCCAGAAGTGTGCCGCCCGTCCAGGGCCTTCCGCTGCCGCTGAGTCTGCCGCTCCAGCTGGCCCTGCCGCTTCCGGTGGCACTGGACACTGACAACGTCAGCCAGTCGCTGTACGTGGCCTCGCCCAGCGGCAGCGATCAGGCGGCCCAGGGTGCTGGTGCTGGCGTGCTGATGGAGGAGTCCTGGTACGTAACACCGCCACCATGCTTCACCTCGATTGGGCCAATCAATATGGAAACATCACCATTTGAGAATCTATTGATTGAGCATCCAAGGTTGGTGATCTTTATAGTACACACTCCAGTCCTCCTTGAACCTTATTCCCTCCCCCAAAACCAACCGCAATTTGCAGCCAAAAAACGCACGCCAATAATATAATTAAAGCATTAATTTTTTATAAAATGTACTAATGGCCGATCTCTGCTTCCCTTGCAGCATGTCCGTTTATCGTAGTATTAGGTCCACCCAGGAGGGCACCGAAAGTTTTGTTAATCTTGATCTCGGGCTGTCGGCGGAGTTGCCGCAGCTGCAGGCGGATCCGGAAGGGGCTGAGGAAGCAGAGCCGGAAGCCGAGCCGGAGGCCCAGAGCCAGGCTCTGCGGGAGCAGCGCAACAACAGCGCTCGCTACGATCGTCATGCGGCCGCTCAGCTGAAGCAGCAGACGCTGGCTCGTCAGAGCCAGAAGGTAAGGATTAAAAGGGATATAAATATACAGAGATTAATATATTCCCCAAATTTCAGAGCAACAACAAGAAGCAGCACCAGCAGCTCTGCCGCAGCGCCATTAAGCGGGCCAACAAGGTGCGCGACTTCCAGGCCAAGGCCAACCGCCCCCGCCGCTCGGAGATGCAGCACTGCAAGCTGGTCAGCGGCGCCAACAACAACCGCAGCAAGTGCTGCTACTAGGCCCGCACCGCACCTGCAACCGCACTCGCACACGCCCACCAGCCCCCAGCCACGCCCCAAACACACACCCTCCCGCGCTGGAGGAGCATTACAATCATGGCATGGATTTTAATTAGTATTTTAACTTAACCCCCAGAAGAAACGAGAAAATCGGCAGGCGAACGTGAGGGAAATGCCACAAAAATATATCAAAATCTAGCAGCTACAAAAAAACACATACGTTTAATTAAACTTAACAATTAATTGTGTAAAAACGAAAACAAAAGCCACAAAAAAATTATCTATTTGTGTAAATGCGTAGATTTTAACGTTTGCCGTTTCTATTTCAAAACTTATATGAGAAAAAATACCAAAAAAATGCAATAAAATTTTCAAAATGAATATGCAAAAAAACCCAAAAGATAAACAACAAAACAAATGACAAAAAAAAAGTATGTATATGAAATAAGCAAGCGATTTTGTTACTATAGCAAACAGATTTATTTATTTAACCTTAACAATCAAAACACACACACGATAACTTTACGGTATGATTTGCAAAACATTTTATGTTTACCTTTGATTGAGCAATCTCTGATGGATCTTATTTGCGTTGAGAAAGTATGAATTTTGTGTGTAAAGTGTATGCTTATCGACATGTAGGATATAATGTATTAAACCCCGATGCACCAGATGTAATGTTCTATATTGTATGCCTGATTATATATATGTTGGAAATGCGCGTGCGTATGTATGAAACAAAAATGTGCGAAAATGACAAACAACAAAAAAA
>JAEIIJ010019860.1:0-42581 GCA_018904815.1 Drosophila ogumai | reverse complement strand
AGGTTTACAAAACCGAATTTTCAGAAGAGGTTCTCGAAGCCTATGTTAAATAATGTATAACAATTATGTATAATTTAATAAAATAAAGTAACAATAAGATGTTTTTTCTTTATATTTTTAAAAATAACTGATTTTTTAAATTTTAGGGGGAAAACTGGATTTTTTAGGGGGAATTTTCAACTTTTTGAGATTTTTTAGGGGGAGAGCCAAATTTTCATCTGGCAACACTGCGCACATGTGTTGTGTGTTGTGCAAACCGCCGAAATGCAGCAGCTCCGTAACGGCCTTGTGCATGGTCTGGCCAAGAGGATTCGGAGCAGGAGTACACACAGTGCCTCTGCGGATGTCTACGACGTGGTGGTAATCGGGGGCGGACATGCCGGCACGGAGGCTTCGGCAGCTGCCGCTCGCATGGGATCCCGCACCCTGCTGCTTACCCACAAGCTGGAGACGATCGGCGAAATGTCCTGCAATCCCTCCTTCGGCGGAATTGGCAAGGGCCACCTGATGCGGGAGGTGGATGCACTGGACGGGGTGTGCGCCCGCTGCTGCGATGTGTCCGGAGTGCACTATAAGGTGCTAAACAGACGGCGGGGACCGGCTGTTTGGGGACCCAGGGCCCAGATCGATCGGCAGCTCTACAAGAAGGCTGTCCAGCGGGAGCTGAACAGCACACCCAATCTGGAAATCCGTGCGGCAGCGGTAGACAATATCCTGATCGAGGATGAGCAGGAAACTCAAAGTAGGCGCTGCGCTGGAGTTCTCCTGGGCAACGGTGAGGTGGTGCACAGTCGGTCGGTGGTGCTCACCACGGGCACGTTCCTGCGGGCACACATAAACATCGGGCTGGAGGTGCGTCCGGCGGGGAGGATTGGAGATGCTCCTGCCAAAGCCCTGGGCGAGGCCATTGATAGGCTGGGCTTCCGCATGGGTCGCCTGAAAACAGGGACCCCGCCGAGGATAGCCAGGAACAGCGTGGATTTCTCAAAACTCCAGAGGCACGAAGGTGACGATCCCCCCATGCCATTCTCCTTCCTCAACAGCGATGTGTGGATATCTGCCAAGGATCAGCTGCCCTGCTACCTCACCTACACCACCCCTAAGGTCAGCGATATAGTGCGCAACAATCTCCACGTGAACCGCCACGTCACCGAGGAGATAACCGGTCCCCGCTACTGCCCGTCTATTGAGTCTAAAATCTTACGATTCGGTGCCAAGGTGCACCAAGTCTGGCTGGAGCCAGAGGGCCTGGACAGCCCGCTGGTTTATCCCCAGGGAATCTCCTGCACGCTGCCCTTCGAGCAGCAAGTGGAGCTGGTCCATGCCATTCAGGGACTGGAGCAGGCAGAGGTTGTGCAGCCTGGCTACGGTGTGGAATACGATTTCATAGATCCCCGCGAGCTGTATCCCACGCTGGAAACAAAGCGAGTGCCGGGCCTGTTCTTTGCGGGTCAAATAAACGGAACCACAGGCTACGAGGAAGCGGCGGCCCAGGGCATCATTGCTGGAGCCAATGCAGCGGGAAAAACACGCCATGACGATGGCAGGCAGTTGACCATCAGTCGAACTGAGGGCTACATAGGTGTTCTGATTGATGACCTAACATCGCTGGGCACCAACGAACCCTACCGCATGTTCACCAGCCGAGCAGAGTTCCGGCTGTCTCTCCGGCCCGACAATGCCGACATGCGTCTCACCCAAAAGGGCTATGAATTCGGTCTGGTCTCGTCGCATCGTTACCAACATTTCCAGCAAACCGAAGAGAGATTACACTCCGCCATTGAATCCTTGAGACAGCTAAGGAAGCACACCCACTACTGGCGACAGGCCCTTGACCTCCCCAAGGCCAAGGCTTCGGTGGAGAAAACTGCCTTCGATATGCTGGGCATACCAGCGGACAATATCACAATGGATCAGCTCATCCAGCTTCACCCCAGCGAATTAAGTTGGTTGAGTGGTGACAGAAATCTGGCTGAAAGGCTGAAGATCGAGGCTCTGTATTCGTTTTTTGTTGATGAACAGCAGCGGGATGTGGAGGATGTGCGCCGAGAGGAACGTCTTTCGATACCCTCTGACATAGACTACTTCTCCAAGTCGCTGAGCTTGTCCAACGAGGAGCGACAAAAGCTGACGCTTATTCAGCCACAGACCATCGCAGCGGCCAGTAGGATTCAGGGAGTGACTCCCTCGACTATTGTGAGGTTGATGAAATATGTAAAGAAAGCGGAAGTGGCAAAGGCGTAGTTTGTATATTCATTTAATTTAAATTAAATCAATAAACGACTATTTTTGTTATTTATCTTGTTTTTATAATGAATTTCCTTTAATGTAGCTTCTCCAGAGGGGGGATCACAACTCATATTCTTATGAATTTATGTGGATTAAGGCAGCCAACTACATCTCTATCAATAACACAGGTTGACAGCTTTTTGAACCAAGAAACATAACATACTTCTCCGAAGGTTTTTGATGCGCTAAGATCGAACCTGGTCTTAGAATTTCCTATACGTCAGGTTTTAAAAATAATGTATATTTAAAGTACAAAATAACTTTTTTTGTACTTTAGAGGTGCTGTAACTAAAATACTTTTCATATTTATATTGTTTTTATTCTAAACAACAATATGCTGTAAATTAAAAAACTGTTCTTGACCTTAAAAATATATTTGTAAAATTTCGAAAAACTATTATTGGTTTTAGAGATATCTGGGACGAATTTGACAATATATATGGAATAAAATAAATAAAAATTGAATAGATGGTATCTCGGAGTTCCAATTTTTAAAAACTGATTTTAAAGGCAAGAATAGTACGCTATGATAATATTTTGTTGGCCTGTGTAAACAATAAAGAATAAACAATAAAACATGAAAGTAAGCTTACTTCGGAACGCCAAAGTTTTTATACCCTTGCAGTTTGCAAGTTTAAATCTACCATAACTCAGCCACAAAATCATTAATTTTGATTTGGCATGTTTATAAATCTACACAATACAATTAAATAAATACAAATTTCGATATTTTGTGAATTATGTTTTTAAAATGTTAAATCTCAATGTTGTAGGGTTCCCTTATACACCTTTTCCCCTTCTTTTATCCCAAGTTCCCAACATTAAAATTCCAGGTATATCCTTAAGTACAGTTTATTTCATAAAATCATAAATGC
Source organism: Drosophila ogumai (assembly GCA_018904815.1). Taxonomy (NCBI): domain Eukaryota; kingdom Metazoa; phylum Arthropoda; class Insecta; order Diptera; family Drosophilidae; genus Drosophila; species Drosophila ogumai. The sequence goes on along the minus strand of JAEIIJ010019860.1, from coordinate 39,417 downwards.
CTTATGTAAAGTTGCACAATATTGTTTAATTGTTTGTTTCCGCATATCGTTTGCCACTTGGTTGAACGCTCATACATACATATTTGCTTTGCTGCGCGATTGTGTGGGGACTCCAGTGAGTTGATATAAACCCGACTACTATCCGTGGTCATGTAGAGATCTGAGAGAGGAGCGCCCGCCTGGATCTGTTCTCTCCTGAAGAGTCCTTTTACTATGGATATATCAGATCAATCATGGTCAGATTTGGGCGCTCCTTCCTACATCTATTGCTATTGCTGTTCCTGCTGCTGTTGTGGTCAAGTTTTCTGCTTCGATTGCGTTTCGGTTAGCTTACAGTTTAATGTTTTACACTTTGTATTCTGTTTACACACACAACGAAGATTGAGGGGGAGTTAGTTACAGTACATTTAATTTACGCTCGATTCATTTCTTTTTCATGCTTTACGTTTGTTTAGGTTGTATTTGAAACTATGTTGTAGTTGCAGTAGTTGATTAGCTATCGCATGGCATTTGTGGTTACGTTACTAGATGCGCGCCAATCTGTGTGTCGTTCGAGAAACTATTACGATTAGTTATTAAAATATATATTCGCTTTCAGTTTTACTGGTACGTTACACATAGTTTTGTCCAAAGGAAATGTCTGACTTGCATATGGCGGAATTTGTACGGAATTGTAATGAAAACGTTTCGTCTGCTTCGACAACGAAAAGAGTCCATAGTATCGGGTCTCAAATGGCTTTAGCTTGAGGCTCATACGCAATGTTGCTCTTCTTTTTCGAGTTTTTGGTTTGGTTTTTAATTTTCTCATTATAATATCACAGATTGCTCGAGATTTATGCATTAAAATATATATTTAAACCGTTTTACTTCACACATCGTCGTGGATTTTAGGCAATCTCAAACGAAAACACAAGATAGAGGGGCTAAGACTGGAAACAGGAGGGAAAACTAGATCTATATGTTTGAGAGCTTGCTTGGTTTTTAAGGTATTGTATTGACTACTTACTATAAACATCAATTATAGTGTGTGGTTACATCTGCATTTGCTAGCATGTCTGTCTGTTTGTGTCCTGTCTGAATTTAAAATCTCTTAAATCACAAAAAACGAACCGAAATGCGCTTAAGGGCCAAAGGGTGGCGTACAAAAATGGTTTAATTTCGAAAAATAATTCGCGGTCGTTCTTCTAATCCATTCCAGAATATCTCTCTAGGTTTTTGATTTGATTTGTTATCTAAATTTCAGTTCCGTTTTCCCCACTTTGTATTCGAGTTACATGTTCATACGTCTTCCGAGTTTGTTTTTGTTTTCGTTTGTTTCGTACTCTCCAAATCACAATTATTAGCAATTAGCAATTTAAGAATAAAATATAGCTACCCAGTATGTCTTGTATAATTTCTGTTTCTGTTGTATATATATAAATTTCTTAGCAGAAGTTTAGTCTAACTTTACAACTAACATTAAGTTGCTCGGGCAATGAACGTTTTTTCCACACGAAAACTACACTCAGAGTTCTATGCAAGGATGTGTATACCTAAAATCCTTAAATTAGCATTACCTTCGGGAGAGTAATTGTTATTTTATACTTGGAATATGTCACAATATTTTACATTTTATGCAGATACGATTTCCTTACACCAATTCAAAGTCAAAATGTCTAATTGCGTTGGAATTGGATTCAACGGGTTGGTTGGGTAAACACGTTAGAGATTGTAACACACCGAGAACGAACAAATATCTGATATCTGATCTGTAATCTGTAATCTGTAATCTGTTATGGAATTTACATAATCTATAGGGGCCTATGGGTGTTCCTAGAGCTTCAGGAACTCGTCGAGCATCCGCTTGCGCTGCTGGTGGAGAGCCCGTTCCGACAGCAAGTACATCCCAATGTCGCCGTAGTTTTTCATTAGTTAGTTGTTCGAATTGGTGAAGAGTTGGTGTCATAATGCTGTGGCCTCCTCCGCGCTGTTGCTGCGACCCAGTCCGCCCAGCTGCGGCTTGTTGTCATCTGAAAGAAACAGGGAGTTTATCTGTTTTAGTGGGGGGTTAAAAACCTCTTTTCAGCAATCTTTGTAATGATTCTTCAAGGTCGAAGGACTACAGAAGGCAGTAAAAAGCGATAAATTTATACTGTATCGATAATTAACGTGAAAGTCGATATATAAATCGATCTCTTAAAGTTGCAATTAATCGGTAAACAAAACATAATCGAAACAATTTAATAGAAAAAAAAGAATAAATGTTAGATATCTTTCGATAATTTTGATACTTTTGCCTAGAGCTGGATTTAAAATCGATTCTATAATATATATTTTTTTTCAATTATGCGAATCATATACATTCTTAAAATTGATTTAATTGAAAAAGTTCTATACTCTTGGAAAAGTTAAGTAGCCTAACATTTTTGATTTATTATTTTTAATTATAATTTGTGCATTTTAAGGAATTCCGTAGTAAAAAATCATAAAAATTGTGAAAAAAACCAAAAAAGCTTATATTTAAAAACCAATATTGGTAAAACTATCGGTCTGAATCTCTCGGTTTTAATCGATTATAATCGATTTACATGTATACTTTTTAAGAAAAAAACCATTCACCGGAAATCTATTACTTCCAGCTTTACTTTTTGACGAAAAGTACGATATTAAGCGCAATATTTTTATAGGCATTTCATATCAGACTTTCCTTTTCGATCGATATATATAATACCCTGCCGAGGGCCACAAACTAAACCAACGCAAAATAAAATAATAAGGCGAATGGTAAACAGAAAATGATTTATTCAGGCCATCTCTAAAATTATACGTTTCACAATTAAATAGGGCAAATAATAATAGTAACTAGGGATTAAAACATTTAGAATTGGATCTAAGCGGCGCTGGCTGGCAATACATTACAAATTCTTGTATAAATAAAGACGCTCGACTAACAACTAAATTTTCGCTTAGTTAATGTTACTGAAGGTAGATGTTAACTAGTTTCGATCCGAGGCGACTCTTCTTCTCCGAACTTAAACCTAAACGAAACTCCGCTCCACTGGGAGACCCACTCCCGCCAGGGGATCGATCATCTGGTGGGCTCGGCAGTGGTCGTGGCGGCACTTGTGGATACCTCGTCGCTGGTCACCGCCGGCGCCCCCTTGGCGCTGCTAGTGCTGCTGCTGACCACCGGCGGCGGTGTAGTGCCACTCGTGGTGGACGTAACCCCACCGGAGGTGGACACCGTGTCGGGTGAGGCGGCGCCCATGGTCTTCGGTGGAGCTGGTGACGGCGACACCGATAGCCGAGTGCGCTGCTTCTCCTCCGGCTCTCCAGCTACATCTGTCTTGGGCAGTGTGGCGCTCGTGTCCGAGTCTAGAATCTTTGGGGGCTCCTCTTTGCATTTACCTGATGCTACCGCAGCATTGGCCGCCGGCAGCGAGTTGTTTGTCTCCGACGGTGGGCTGGCACTGCGTCGGGACGCATTCTCCGGCGAACTGTCCGGATGAATGGACTTCTCCGGAACTGCATTTGGCGTGGCCGGCTTCTTTTCGAGCACTACTGGAGGCGGCGAGCTCTTCAGGGGATCCTCCTTGATGACAGCCACCTGCTCCTTGCTATCCCCTTGGGAAGCCCCATTGGACTCGGCGCCGTTCAGTTCGTGATTCGCTGGCTGGCCACTGCTGGCGTTCGACGGAGCCTGGTTACTCGAGTTCGAGTTGGATCCGGTGAGGTCCAAGGTGGCCGGCTCATGGGTAACCGGCGTGGCAGCCTTGTCTATGAGCGCTGATTGTTGAGCAGCTGCCGCCACTGCGGCGGCAATGTGATGCCTCATGGCATGCGGACTGCCGCCCGCTCGTCCGCCATTTGCCGAGGCAGACGGAGTGATAGGCGGCGTGATCTTGGGCGAGCTGGGCAGCGAGAGGGGCTGCTGTTGGTGGGCGGCCGTAGGGGTCATTCCGCTGGCGGCTGCCGCCGCTGCATGCATGGCCGCCAGGTGGCCATGGTGGTGGTAGTAGCCCATGCTGGGAATGTGTGAGCTGGAGGTGGTGGGCGGCAGGCCGCTCCCACTGACGCCGCTGGGCGTCGAGGTGGGCACCTGCTCCGAGTTGAGCTTCACGGCCGAGGTCAGGTTCAGGCTGCTGTGGGGCGAGGACACCGATAGACTGGAGCTGGCCGTCACGGGAATGGAGTTGCTAAGCCCTCCTCCGCCGGCCGTCGAGGTGTGCGGCGGCAGCTGGTGGGCGGCCAGCGAGGCGGGATGATGCGGCGACATGTGCGGATGACTGAGGTTCAAGCTGTGGGGATGAGCACTTAGCCCGAGGGCGGCTGCCGAGAAACCGGGATGCGTGAGACCAGCAGCCCCCGGGTGGGCCAGACCCATAGCCGCCTGCTGCAAATGGTGCTGCAGATTGGGCGGTCCGTGGCCCCCAAGTGGAGAGACGCCCACGCCTTGAAGGCCGGCCATGCCCAGGTTGAGACCCATGGCGGCATGCGGACTCTGCCGCTGGGCGTTGGCCGCTGCCGCGTGGTAGTGCGACATTCCTGGCAGACCGTGCAACGCCCCCGGCGGTCCGCGCAGGCTAAGATTGATGTGCGGAATCATGGAGCCGAGGAGGTTCCGGTTCAGCGGGGAGTACAGCTGATTGGAGTAATGGTGCGAGGCGTTCAGCAGCTGCTGGCGCTCCCGTTCCCGCTCGCGTTCCTCGTCCCGGAGCTTGCGCTCCCGCGCCTCCTTCTCGCGCTGCTCCTTCTCACGCTGCTCTCGCTCCCGCTCGCGTTGCTCCTTTTCGCGCTGCTCCTTCTCCCGCTGCTCCTTCTCGCGCTGCTCGCGCAATTCTCGCTCCTTCTCCCGCTGCATTTCCCGCTCGCGTTCCTCCTCGCGCGCCAATCGCGCCCGGTGCTCCTCCTCCAGCTTGATTCGGTCGTGCATGGCCGGTGAGATGCCCAGCGCTGCTCCCGGCATCATCGAGTAGAGGTGGGAGTAGGGCGAGGCCATTTGTGGATACAGAGCGGCCGCATGCGGATGCGAGGGATGGGCACTGGCGGCGCGGAACAGTTGGTAGCGGTGCTCCAGGTACAGCTGCTCCGTATACGGCAGTCCAGCGGGGTTAAGGAAAGCTGCAAGTAATATTTATCAATAAATACAACCTTTAATTCATCTCCATTTCATTTCTGCTGCTTACCTGCTGGTGGAATCCCCGGCAGACCCGCAAAGTGCGAGTACGCCTCCAGGGGAAAGGCGCCTGCCGGATGCATCAGTCGCTCGTCCGATCTATATGGCTGGAATCCGCTCCTGGCCAAAAGCTCCGGCTGCAGTGACGCCGTTTGCGGCGTGTGGCTAAGTCGGGCTATCTTCTCCGGCGGCTGGGGCGAGGGCGGTGAGCGCTTTTTGCTGCTGGCCACTCGATCCTCGCCAGACCGCTCGGAGCCTACGCGTCCCGCCACAGAATTGAGCGGTCCTGGACCCGCCGATGGCGGTGGTCCGCCTGCCCCTGAAGTGGGCACGCTTCTATCTCCGCCCACATCGTCCTCCTTGTTGTCCGCCTGCTTGGCCAGCGTGCGCAGGGCGGCGGCAAAGGAGCCACGACTACTGGCCGCCGATGCGGCACCGATGGCTCCTGGGGGCAAACCCACGCCTGCTGCCAGTTGTTGCTGCACTGCAGCGGCCACAGCCTGCTGCTGGGCCTGGTGCTGCTGCTGCGCCTGCTGGTGTTGCTGGTGGGAATGCTGCGGCGACGGGGTGCCGATGTGGTTGCTGGGCAGGGCGTGGTTCAGCAAAGCATTGCCGCCGGCCGACGTGGGCGCCGGGCTGTTGGCCACCGTGGATCCTGGCACGCCGCCGCCACCACCGCCGCCACCAGGAGGCGTCTGCAGGTGGTGCGGCACTGGGATATGCGGCGCAGGGCTGGTGGCAGGTCGCTTCTGTCCAGCCTTTGGCGGCACTGTAAATGGAAAAAATAAATGGAGTTAGTAGATGCTGGGAGATTGAATGTTTGCATTTAAATTATCCTATATTATCTCATTTACTGTAATCCAAGGACTCATTTTTGTTGCCATGTGAATTTATAAAACATGTACGATTTTATGTATAACAAGACAATTTTTTAAATATCCCCCTTAACCGGACGGAGGTATGGGTAAATAAATATAATATAAAATAAAAATAAGAATATTGTTAGACTAAGAAATATCTTAAAAAATCAATACAACGTGTATATAATTTAAGCTAAATTTAAGTTACTAGATAATAAAGATATCCATGTCAGAAGTGCCCCACAAAATCCACCTGTGTTCACTTTTTCAGTATCTTTAAGCATCCATCATTATAAATTTTCCTAGTAACATCCACGAAATTAAGCAACGCCATCATTAAAGTGGTAAGAACCAGAGGGAACAGTTTACTCGGTTCGGTGTCTCTGTAATGCGACACTTCACCAGCTTCCCGAGCCTCCCCTCCCCGGGGGTGACTGAGCCTAGAGCCTAGATGGTTGGATTGTGTTCGTTCGAATTTCCTCTGCTAATATCTGATTGATGTCCGCGAGTTGTGTGACGGGCAAAAATTGCGCATACGCTTCGTTGCATATGCGGCAATTTGCATAGCCTGGCGACAAGGTGGATGGAAGCCAGGTGAACGGGTGCCAGTGACGGTGACTCTGCCACCATCAGGCAGGAGTCGGAGCAGGAGCAGGAGCAGAAGCCAGAACAAGAGCAGTCACTCCATGGCCAGCAGGTTGACGCTGGTTGAATGCAAATGGTAAAGGCCCGAAACTTGAATTTCGGACATGGTCCACTCAGGCATGCGAAACGAGAGGGCGCAGCTGGGCGGGATTGGGCTGGATGGCAGCAGGCTTTACCCCTGCCACCTGCCGCCGTACCCGCTATACCCGCTTTACCCGCTGCTGTTCCTTTGAGGCACCTCCGCACGGCGCAAATTGCACGCCCAACGAATTTATCGATTCTTGTTACTCGTTTTCGGGTTGCCCGCTCCGAAATTGCTTTCAGATATGACAGCCACACCCCCGAGCCCGCCCCTTTCAGGTCGGCGGACCAGGAGAGAGCTCCTGGATAGTCCTGCCTTGCTGCTGCACCTACTGCGCCATCTCTGGCTACGGCTCCGGCTCCTGCTCCTCCTGCTCCTCCTGCTCCAGCTGCACACGCATTCAATGCCGAATGGAATTTGCAACGACATCGAGGACAACGATGTTATGAGGCTGGCACGGCATGTATTTGGAAAACCATTTCGCTGGCTGGCTGGTCCTTTGTGAACCTTAAAGCTGCCAGCTTTCAACTGGAAACTGGCACTGGAAGTGGTTTTTCCGCAAGGGTAGCAAGGGGGGTGGGGGCAGGGACTCTGCTACACACTAGAAACTGTATGTTCGCTTCGAGAGTTGCAAATATTTTGGATTTTTGTGAAAATCAACAATTCAACAAAAATAGAGAAAAACGTTTGTGGTTCTATGGGTAAATATTATCACCTCACTCGCCTTGCTTCTCCTTTGGGTTTTATTTATTTACTGGCTTTTGCCATCCAAGTGGAAGCTGTGCCAGCCTGTGCTTCAAGGAGAGAAAGCTTTTATTAAATGAAGGAAAAATGCATTGAAGAATGCAGCTGCAGCACTGCATCATCATCGTCATCACCCTTAGTGGAACATCATGATAGCGTCGTCTGCTGCATAAGCTCATGGTTTAGAGCGTTTTGGCGTCGTTTATGAAAGTGGGCTGAGTGCTGGCTGGGATGTAGGTTCCCTGAACATGGAAATGGAAATGGAAATGGGAGTGGCAATGGCACGGGAGAATGGGAATGGAAACGTGCATGTGCTGGCTGCTCTGCTGCATGTGTATTTACCAAACTAAACCGAAATAATGCCCGAAACTGCAGTACTAACATCGATGTCGACGACTAGAACAATAAAATGCCGACGACTGCGAATGCGAATGAGTTGGGAGCAGGCTGAGGGTTGGAAAGCCCCTACTCATACCCTAACCCATATACCCTAACCTAGCCCACAAACCCAACCCCCTGGACAAACCAAACAAAGCTCCTCGATGCCTCGATGACGATGATGCCAACGTTGACGTGGCTGGCCGTATTTGCCAGTTTGCCCAACTCAGCCTGTGGGCTCACCGAGGCAAGTGCAGGGGGGTGTGGTGTGGTGTGGTGTCGGGGAAAACTAGAGAGTAGTTCCCGGCCCGACCTTACCCCTTTTCTGCAGCACCCGGTGCTGTTGTTTGCCATGAAATGCCTGTTTGTTTGCCTGGGTTTTGTGTACTTCAACATGGTCCCAGACCCCAACACCAACACCAGCCCAGCCCAGCCCAGATCCCAGTTCTAGTTCCTAACCTGACTCAGATGCCACACCCTGCAGCAAACACCCACGCACCCTGGCGCACACACACACTCCCGGCCAGAGAGATACAGAGAAAGATGCATTGAGCGGCGATTTGCTGGCATCAGCGATATTTGCCGAATTTAATCAGCGCACTGACACGAGAGCACCGCAAGACTCGACTCCCGTTTCCATCCGCTGCGGCGCCATGTAGCCCCGTTGCCATGTTGCCATATAGCATGGCTAGCCTGTTTTTTTTTCTATTCCAGATGGCCATTAAAGGGCCGAGGAATTTGCATAGTCCATCAAACGGAATGGGTGCAACTGTAAGCCCCGAGAGAGTGAGTCAAAGTTCTAAACTATAACGGAAGGGCATATATATTGTTTATACGATATAAGCCATGCCAATGGATTCCATGCTTTTAAGGATTATAATCGAGAACTATTGGGTTTTTTCCTTGTTAGGAATTTATTGAAATAAAAATGAATATTTTACTATTTTACTATTACTATTTAAGGAAACTAAGTAATAGATGATAATATTATCTAATTTTTGTATAATTAAAAACTATTGGTTATTTTTTGTTAGGAATAAATAATGGAAGACGCTGACGTTTTCTAATTTCTATCAATTAACTTGAACCCAAGTATCCTAAAATCATTTATCTATTTTATCATATTTAAGCTATGCCAAGTGATTCCATTTTTTCAAGGATAATAGTCGATAACTTTTGAGGGTTTTTGTTAGAAATAATTTCAAGAAACATTCGTCTTCAGTTTCATTCTTCTTTTTTGGTAATGATATTTTTTCGATGAAGCTTAAGTGCTGTACAAACAACCTATTGCACTTGTCTTTTGCCGAAAAACGATATGTATTCACGTCTTGGATTTAATCATATTGAAACAAGCTGAATAAATGTCGAGCTTAGCATATTTTCTATTGCTTTAGCAGAGATGCAGGCTTATTTTGAGATGCAGGCTTACCTTAAAGGTAATTCAAGAATCTTTTTTAATTTTTAAAGAACACATAAAACTTACATTTTATACAATTTGTATGTTTTTTAATAAAAACCCTTTCTTAAGGAAACACAATAAGAAAAGACGCTTGCGTTTCCAAACCAAAATCTCCAACATCTCCCCCTATGCACATTTTGCAAAAATATATTTCCAATTTTCGATAATCATCACTTAACTGCTTACATCTAATTATAATTATCATATTAATAAGCCCCTGCAATCAAAATCCTTTGCACAAAATCGACTTCATCCCTATGCCAGACACACACACAACCTCCAGCGAAAACCTGGGAAACTGCAAATCTCATATCCATTGATTTATACCTCATTTATTAGCTCGAATCAAAAACAGGAGCCGGGATAGAGCAGGGACTGCCGCTGAAGGGGCTTATTCATTTCAGTTAATTTGGTCAAATGCAAATGTAATTTTGTAAAGTCAATTAAGTGAGGCTGGGAACGAGCTCCTGCCCTCGGACAACCCCTTGACAGCCACAGAATGCAAATCATAACTTCCAATAAATAAATGTTGAATAAATTATGCACAGAAACAATGCTATGCTAGGGCCCTGCTGCCTGCTGCCTGCTCGTTGCCGTTGCCGTTGCTGCTGTGGCATTTGTCACATTTTGCATTTTGGTTCATTGCAACAAAATTGGTTTTCTCGCTTGGGTAAATTAAAATGTCACCGATTCGGAGAAAGGCCAAAATGCAAGCACCACCAACTGCCCGCACCGCCCGACCACAAGTGGTCACGCCCCCCCAGCCCGCAGCCCATTATTGTACACATAAACACATGTTTCCATCCACATCCTCATCGTCATCCTAGCACTCGCACTCGCACTCGCACTCGTACACCCCTTTATTATGGTAAATTCGTAGGGCTCATTCCGAATTTATACCATTACCCCTCGCCCGCCCACAGATCGCAGCCCCTTTGACCCTTTGCTTCCTACTCCCCCTGCCCCCGGGCTCATACATATGCAAGGACGAAAAGTAGAGTGGAGCAGGGGTACCGAAACCACCGAACATTCCTTGCCACAGAGAAATGTCGCCGGTCGCATGCGATTATTCCACCACAACTAATTACAGTGGCAAACGGAACACACAGGCAGGCAGGCAGGCAGGCTCCCCTCCCATCCTTCGGCCACTTCCCATATATGTATATCCTGCTGTGCACCGGTGACGGCTCTCCTGCGGCCAGGACATGTTTAGGTCAGCCGCAGCACATTCACATGGCGAAGTGCACTTGCCCTGGCCATGAATAATTTATTTAATAAATACATTCACAATTAAATCAAATGCGAAAATTGTGGCTCCCCCGTTTTGCCTTTTATTCCGGCCATTTTCCAAAATAGATGGCAGCCAGGAAAGCGAGAGAGGACGAGTAACGAGAAGCGGGAATAATGAGCCTGATGGGACAACCCACAGCCAAGTGGCCGTAATATATGTGATGGCGACAAAGAATGGGGTTTTCCAGGGAACTGATTCGATTATTATCTTTAGTTGATTATTGTTTGTATTTTAGAATTTAAAGATATATTAAGAATAATGTCTAGAGAATTTATAATAAATTTAATAACTTAACCACTTTACTTTATTAGTTTTGACAAATTTAACTTGTAATAAGAACGATTATTTATTACTTATTGACAAGTTAAGGAGTTCTGTTTAAGAATAAACATTAAGAAGATGAAGAGTTAAGCTATGAACTTGAAATAATATTTAGAAAATGCTAGTCTTGGCGATATATATATTCAAAATTAAGCAAAACATATTTCCTGCAAAAGTTGAGTTCTCAGAAGATGAAATCCCTTGTATCCCAAGGCTATCAACCCAAAACTCTACTCACTGGCACTTGCAAGGATAACATTAACAAACCGAGTAATTTGTGGTTAAAGTTTAGACAAATTTTCAGTGTAATTCTCAAATTTAGCTATTTGAAATCCAAGCAACCAACCTACTGCTGCTGCTTCTGATGGCTGTCCTTTGGAAAATCGGAATCTTCGGGCTTAATTTACTTTCGCAATTTGCTCACGAGCTCTGGAGGCGGCGGCTTCGAACAACGTGTGGTGCACAAATGAATTATAAATTAAGTTTGATTCCATTTCAGCCACCCAACGTCCTCTCAGTGCCATGCTGTGCATGTCCTGCGGCTGCTGCTGGTGCAGTGCAGCAGCAGAACAGGAGGCCGTCAACTGCTCCTGCGGTTTCATATGCAATTATTTGCCGTTGGTCCCGGTGCCGACCGATGTCGACAGCTCCTGGAACCTGCGCCGCCTCGACCAGGGGACACGGCCCTTGTGTCCTGGGGCCACAATGAAAAGCGGATGGGCCATCCGCTCCCTCCGGCTTCCACTCAAGCCGGAGAAGTGGCCGGAAGCCGGAGGAGGAGGGGCAAGGGAACCGGATCCGGAGTCCGGTGCCTGCGAGTTTAGTTAGTTGGCAGCAGTAGCAGCAGGAGTAGCTGCTGCTCATGCATTAATTATTGCTGGTCTGTTGCGGTCGGAGTTTCCCAGTGGAGCCGCAGCCGCAACAGCCTAGCATGGACACCATGGCTACTCGGGCAAAGGAGCTGCTGGGCATAGGGATATATATGGGGGCGAGGCGTATATATATAGAGCAGAGCTGAGCAGGAGGAGCGTTGTAAATGGCTGCGGTCACGCCTCCATTAAACCGACCAAAACTACGACCAGGAATAGCGTCCATCTGGGCGAGCGAGTAATATGATTTGGTCCGAACTCGATATCGGGCGGGTGTGCCGACCAAACAGTGTTATTAAGCAAACAAAAGCAACAATAAATATGCATATTAATTCCATGCATCATCGGGCAGTTGCAGTTCCTGTTTAGGCAGCAGCGAACAACATCCAGGACATATTTCGACATTCTGCTGACTATAAACGTGGCTCCATATAGCAAAGAATTGAATTTCATTTCGCAAATGGACAGCAGGTGCATAATTAGAACCTTACTGGCTGAAAATTTAATGAACTTTGCCTCCCTTGAGTGACCATTATATCAAGTTTTTCAGACTCCCTCAAAATATGATTGACATCTTGGGGAATTTCAGGTAATTAGACTAATTAGAATTTAAATCAATAAAGTATTGATTTAAGTTATAATTCGTTTAATTCTAATTAGCATTTATTCTTAAGAAAGGGACTCAGACTACTACCAAGTAAGTTTTATTTATTCTACAGAAAACTTCCTTTAGGCAAAAGCCAAACTTTTGACTACAATATCTGCAATCCACCCTTTCCCTTTCTATCAGAAAACAATCTAAATTGATTGTTAATTAATACTTGTCAAACTCTTGCAATTTATTCCACCCTTTTTGCATTATTTTCCTGTGATTGTGAGACAATCAAGGCTGAGCCTTGAATTAATTTCATAGAATTAAACATCAATTAGAGGGTTTGCCCTCATTTCTTTCCGTGTACCCGGCACAGAGCTCATTTTAATTAATTGGAAAAGCAAAAGCATTTCAGCAATTTTGTCTACAAGACAGCAAATATCGCCTCACAGCATTCCGGCACGCACAGAGATCGGCCGGAAGGGGAAGGAGGCAGCTGGATGCCAGGACATGGAGGTAAATAGCCCAGAAGCGGGGCCACCGGAACCGGAACCGGCGCAGGATGCAGGCCATGGCAACGGCAGGGAACCAGGGTTGGAGCCTGCTCCTGCAGCGAACAAGAAAAATGTTTGCAAACTTTTCGGTTCGCATTCGTACACAATTTAAATAGTTTGCAGTCACATTCCGGCCCGAAAGCACACACTGCTCCCTTATGCGGACAATAAACAAGTGCCAGGAATCACGAACACAAAGGAGAATGCCAACGGCAGGAGCCACTTCCCACTTCCCAGACTCACATCCACTTGCCTGACACTGCGAGAAATTGTCCTGGCCCTTGGGGATGCCTTTCTCGAGCTGCCGGAGCCGGCACAATGTCTGAAGGCATGACCAGAATGAAGGAATTCCACACTGAAAATTCCCAGCACGCGCGCAAGAAATGCACAACTTCATAGCATTCCAAGTGCAGAACGCATTCAAGGCGGTCATAAATGGAATTTCATCCACATTCTGCGGACGGCAAGCGAAATGAGATTCGCACAATGTGCCGGAGAAGGTGAAGGGATTCTGGTATGCGATCCAGGTGATCATTTGGTTTCCCTGCTCCGGATGAGGGATTATCTGTATGCTTCACTCGAAAGCCTAGGATCTCCCAGATTCCAAAGAAAACAGAAAAAAAACAGACGGAGCCCTTGAAAAGCATTTCCAATTAAATCCCTAAAATCGTTCTGCAAAAGAAGAACTTCAGGAGGACAGACGGCTCAAGTGCTAGAAATGGCAGCCATATGCCGGGGAAACGGCCAAGAAAGGGGGCCAGGAAATGAATAAGGATGCATCTACATATGTCGACAGGCAAGTGTGTGCGTGTCTGCTGCAGAAAGGACATGCCTCAAATGCTCCTGCTGCTCACAAGAGCCTCACAAGGCATAGAGGCAAAGACACTTGACTGCAAGTGTGAGTGATACACATATCCTTGTGGAGAGTCAACTCGTTCGAGTTGAGCCCACCGTCGCCACCGACACAGACACACAGCCACACACACAGAGTCACAAGTGTACTGACAAGTCCTTCTCAGCGGGTGTGTCCTACGAGTATCTTGTAGCTCAAAGGCACAAGTGTTCAGGGAACTGGTGCACAGACCCCAATTAGTCCTTTAGCAGCCTGCGGCTCGGATAATACTTACAGTAGGAGAAGACATTTGGTCAACGCTACAGCTAACTAATCGTAGTGCAAACGGAATTTCTAGGATAACTCACCTGCAAGAAACAAAAAGGAGAAAGAGAATTAGTTTTTCAATCAAGAAAGATGGGATTAAAAATAGTAAATAAGATATAAATAAGGATAAGTTACTTCAACATCATAATGTATGTGGCATATATGCCCTACTTGAGGGTTCCCCTTGGTTTAGAATCTGTGAAAAGCATCTGATGGATTAGCATCATCATCATCATAAAAGGGAATTCACTCTGATTAAGTCCCGCAACTAATTCCGCAAAGACCTGGCAACTGTTTCACAGGATTTCCGGGGACTTGAATTGGTTTCCCTTTTTATGGGCACACTCCGTGCTCTCCCATCGCAACCAAGAATCTTTTGTGATGCATTGAAATGCCTAATTTCGGTCGTAAGCGATATGAGAGAGCAGGGTTGCAGGGTTCCAGGGACAAGGACCAGAACCAGGACCCCGTCATCCATCCCAAAACAATCCATGCAATCCCATTCAGACCAGCAAAGGCGACAACTGACGACGAGCACTTTGTTAATCCCGTATTTATGCGCAATTACGTATTTTTCGCATTAGTCAGCCAAGCAGTCAGCTTTCGGGCGAGACGAGACGAAGGATGGCGGACGGATTTAGGGATTGAGTCTCGGTCTCAGTCCCGGTCTGGGTCTCATTCTCGGTTTCGGTTTCGGTCTCAGTCTGAGTTGCTGTCGCAGTCTCCCGGCTAAGGGATGTTGTCCGTTTTGTTGCCTTTGTGGGTTGTTGTCCTTTATGGGCCAACCCCCCGCATTTTGCGCGCCCCGCCCATTTGCACCCTTGCCCTCGCAGTTGATCCTTTTATTTCGCATTTTCCCTTTTTCCATACTCTGTTTTGTATTGCTGCCATAGAGCAGCAACCATGTTGTGGCCGCCTTTTCTTGGCTTAGCTGTCGTCCGCTTTTGTTGCTCCTTGCTCCCGGCTCCTGGCTCCTGGCTTCTGTCTTCTGTCTTCTGTCCTCGCTATTCATTCTACATTCGCCTTCTCTCGGAATACCCCTACCTTCCTTCCATCCTCCTCTTTCTTTGCTCGATTCCCTTTATCTTTCCAGGGAAAGGCGTTGCTCGGTCTCGCCTCCGCCAGCTGTCGCTGTGCCGCATATCCTTCTGCCTGTCTGACCCCCCGTTGCCCTCGCGTCCTTTGGCCTTCGCTGCGTTGCTACCTCTCCCTTATCCGCCGTCCGACGTCTTGAGTCATTTACTTTTTACTGCCGCATAATATTGTCCCGATTAGCACAAACACAACGTTTTACCACAAAATCATCATCATTAGTGACGCTAACGCAAATGCTCCGGCTCAGTCGCAGGATCTGGTCCTCGGTGCCTTGTTTTTCGGCACACTGGAGCACAGGTCGTTGGTAACTGAGGGTATTAATTTAAAGCCATGTATTCATAGGGAAATCTGAATGGTAATGTTAGCTGATTAACACAATTGGACAAGGATGTTTCGGCCTAATTTGAAGCGAATTTAGGAATTAGGAAAATAATAATTAGATGCTTAACTAAATCGAACTTCTAAACATAAATGAGTTAATTATTATTGTTATGTCTATTAAGCCTTACTTGTACAATAAAGAATTCGAATAAGATACAAATTTAATTTCTGACGGAGTTTTTAGATGGTTTTTAGGGGAGATCTAGGTCAGCAGTAGCTATATCCTTTCATAAAATATGTTTTATAATTTATTAATTGTTCTAGAATTAAGATATAAGCTAACTAAAGAATTTGGCAAATTAATAAAATATCTCCACACTTTATGGTTTTAAAAAAATGTATTTTTACCCACTGTGCCGAGACGCAACAAAGCAGAAACACAGCACGAATAGCCAAGGACGTCGGGGACGTCGAGCGGTTAAGGCGGGTCTGGGGGCGGAGGCAGCCGTAAAATAAGCAGCAGGCAGAATGGCTGGCAAGGCGTCTATTATGCGAAGGCATCATTTAAGGGGATTATTTTATTTGGGCTCTAAACAATAAAGTGGGTTTATTAAAGGCACGCTCCCCACGCCCGCATGCCCGCAGAATCTCCTTCTTCTTCTTCTATGTGTGTGTGTGTGCGAAAGAGAAGAAAGGGAGGGGGAAGGAGGTGCAAAGGACGAAGAAGGATGTCTGTGCACAAAAGATGTTGCGCTATAAAAGTGCAAAAATGTGTTTTTCGCTCTTCAGAGTGCCCCAGCTACACCACACCTCCTGGCTGGAATCCTGGCTCCTGCATGCCACCCACTCAACCCTCAACCCCGCAGTCCTTCGTCCCGAATGCTCCTTCATTATTTCCGCTGCTGTTTGTACAGTTGCGCGAAGCGAGCGACGCCTTGCAGCCAGTGCGCCTTGGCTTTATCCCTTTCTCTTAACCAGCTTTTTTTTTTATTTTTTTTTTTGTATTCGTTGTGGCCCGAGGAGCCATTTTGTGTGTGGCATGGATTTTAAATTAAGTTTTAATATTCATACTGAGCCGGAGCACCCTCTGCCTCCCAGCAGCACAAACACTGCAGGACCGCAAACAGCTTCAATTATACACGAGCTTGAGCAGTCAGCAGAGAGCGGTGAGCGGTGAGCTACTGTTCAACACATTAGCCAAGGCTTAGCCGCAGGATGAGCAGGACCAAAAGCGAAGCGAAGATGAAATGAAGATACAAGACACAGCTGAGCTGAGCTCAGCTCGTGAAAATCGCATTATAAGAAGAAAAGCTGATTAGGTGAAAGCAGACTGGCGGGAAATCTAATTGTTTTTGAGTCCTTTTCAACAGAAAATGATTTCTGCAAATGCAGAAGAGTGAGTGAGGGGCCAGCAATTTATAAAACTTGCCTTGTTTTGGGTTTGAAATAAAAATAATAAGAAAAGGGAATATTTAAAGTTTCCTCTAATGTAGATTGATTTCTTAATACATAAAAGAGATTAGCCAAAATATTTAGAATTTGTTCTTTAAATGATAAAATAATGGAAAACAGATAAGACACATAATACATTTTTCTAGGATTTATTCGTTTTTCATAAATATTAAAAAAAAGCAAAGATAAAAATTGAAATAAAACTCCTCAAGTCTGCTGGTTAATTTCGTTAATTTATCCGTGCGTGTCTGTTTCTCAACACTTCCTCCCTGTCTCCCCCAATGAAGCCCTCACAAATTAGATTAGATTGCTTTTAACCAAGGGCAAGGGGAAATAATAGCAGACTATTGAAAAGTCCTTGGCAGCCAACTTCCTTTAACACCAGAGTAACAACCGAAAAGTTCCAAAGAAGAAGATAGTGAAGTGAGGCGTAGAAAACTTTGTGGCGACATATTCCTGGCAGGATGAATGTGGCCTTTTTCCTGCTAACACTACCAAACGAGATAGAGAGAGGAGAGAAAGGTTAAGCGAAACGAACTTGCACTGATGGGCGGCCGACATGGGTTAAGGGGCAAAGGGTAACGGGTCAATGGGGGCGTGCCTGCAGGCCACAAAATGAAAAGTTTCTCGAAAAACTTTCCATCTGAGAGAAAGAGAGTGAGCGACACGAAGAGAGGAAATCTCGAAAAGCAAACAAACGATTTTTGGAAAATACTTTTGCCGTATTAAAATTTGTGCTTCGTGTCATCCTTTTGGCCCCACACTCCATATATATATGAATATACCAGATATGCAAGGGTGTGTGTGTGTGTGTGTGGTGTGGTTGAGTGTGTGGTATGGTTTTACTCCTTGAACACAAACACGTCCTGTGGCTGCCCTGGGTGGGCGTGTCCGTATGCGGCTGGCTTTTTAGTGTCAAAAGCTGTCGCCCGCCCATGTCTCCGTGGCACCGCACAAGTTGCCCGGGGCACCCGAGGAGTTATAGGGGAGGCTGTGCCCGAAAAAGGTGCAGATGTCGTCCTAAATGCTGCCAAACGACAACAGCATGTTAATGACTCTGACCCCTTGCACAAGACCAGAAAGCAGAAGGAGGAGCGGGAGAAGGAGCGAGATCCTTTGGGTGCGTCTGGTCACTTCATGTCTTGTCTTGTCTGAGCTGCTTAAGTAATTGGCATACAAATTTACTCACTCGCACACCGCTCCGCTCCCAGTCCCCAGTACCAATTCCCCCGAGGTGGCTCGTTAATGTCTTTCCTTCGTAGGATTGCCTTGTCATTTAGCTGCTCCTGCCGGAGTTTGTACATTAATTTCCAATCCCCCGAAAATCCATGTTGCAACACTCAAGCGCACAGCTGCCTGGCTGACATTTTAATTGAATGTCTGTGCGTGTGAGAGCAAGAGATACTCGTACTTTTACGTGCGGGTTCCCAGATACAGATACCGAGATACAAATTGCTCGAGTGTTTGGGTAATGCCTCAAGTGCGAAGAGTTTATTGTAATCGCTACTTAGTCTAGGGCACTCCTTAATTCAGACATATCCAGGCGTTGTAATAAGCCCGCCGAGAAGAATCCCACTTATTTGTTATTTTAATTTTATTGTCTGGCGTTGCCGCAAACATTTCATTCCATTTCATTTCATTTCCTTTCCTTCGAGGGATCTCTCTTTCAGCACCGAAACTCACACATGTTCCGGCAATTGTTTACACAAATTATTATCATTCCGATGCGATTTTCAATGCGTTTATTGCCGTTGCTGAGCAAATATTGATTTTGGCCCGAACAAGACACAACACAGACGCGCCGAAGGACAGCGGCCAGTGGCCAGCAGCAACAAGGGGTTCTGTGTGTGTTTGTAACCAACAATTCATTTCAACGATTGACATTTAACCAACAAGTCAATTGTGTATTATTTTTGGGAATTAATAATGCGTTTGACAACGTTTATTTGTTTGCCTCTAATTCAATTTGCCACAAAAATAACACAAAAATAGATGCAAAATTAATTTTGTTTCTGTTTTGCCGTCAGTTGGCCGGCATTGGCATCTCTCATTCGGCATATTTACACTGACGGACAAATGAATTACACAATTCCTGAGTGGGTGTTGTAAGTGTGGGGGATTTGTGAATTTTGGAAAATCAACTGCGTGCAGCTTATTTAAAGTTTAATTGACTCTGTTAAGGCTAAGACCATAATTAAATGAATATTTATGCAAATGCAAATGCATTCGAGAGCAATTCTATGAATAATTAACATTAGAATGTGCCTCGATTATGCCACTCGCCCTGCTTTTCCTCAGATTTTCTTTACACCTCACCTCCCCCCTCTGTTTTGAATCCGAAAACGTGCTGCTGCCAGTTCTCGTTTCTCGGTGTGTGGGATTTGTTTTTCGTGAAAGACAATTTACAAGGTGATAATTTTTCCACAGCAGCGCTAAAACAACACCGAGGATCGTTGGAAAAATAAACAGAGGCGGTGATGGTGGCGGGGTACCGATGATCTGCTGCAACAGCTGCCGTGGCAGCCAAAACAAATAACTTTGATCTGACATTTCCACCATCAGCTGTGCGTGTCAGCAAATTAATCAATTCCGATCGCTTCGTGTTTATGTTTATGTTTTCCCGGCCCTAAGTGACGCGATCCCATTTCGATTTCGATTCCCATTTCCACTTCCATTTCCTCTCCCCGAGGTGGTAGGTAATCCCCCAAAAAGATCTTTCCTCTGCGTGTCCCTCTGGGGAATGTTGTGCGTGTTGACATTTAATTGTCGGCCTAGAGCCTCGATGTCAAAATAAATAGATGAAAATTAAACGAACTTATTGGTGGACCTTTGTCTCTCTCTATCGCAGTGTTTTTATAGTATTCTATATGGGTGGGAAGAAGATGGGGCCGTTGAGATATTTTGGGAAACACGCACTATTCGAGCAGCAGAGACAATTAATGCCAAAGCGTTTTCAGCGCTGAAATTGAAATTTTATTGCTGTTCAAGGTGGCGGGGGGTTAATAATTGGGGGTTGGAGAGCCCCAAAGCAATTTATGGGTTTGACAACAGTTTTAGTTCTGAATCGCTGAAAGTTCTTTACTACTATGCGTGCTAAGGCCTCCGAACAAGGGGCGGCCTCACAGGGATTATACATTTATAAATTCTAAAGATGAGGGTATAGTAAAAGGCATTCCACAGTAAAGCGGAAAATAATGATTTTTTAAATAATAAGCAAACTAAATCTTTAATCTTTAAAGAATTCCCTTTAAATGGTTGCTAAATTACATAATCAAAATAAGAGGATTTAAAATTTAACAGCCAAAATACCCCGAGTTTTTTGAAGAATCAATGATCGCCCTTTCCTTTTAAGCACTGTAAATGGATCCTTTGTGCGAAACCGGATACAAATCCCATAATGAGAGCTACTTTTTTGGAAGGACTTTACCAACGACTCACCACAAATCGGTATCGGAGCATGGATGCTGGGTAATCCTCTTGGTAGCCATTCCATCATTTATTATGGGCTATAATCGTTCTCTCTCACACACTCCCACGCTCTCCTTCTCCTGCTCCTGCTTCTGCCGGCGAGTGTGGGTCCTGTGTGCTCGGTTGCACTATGCGTACGCGTAATCCAGACTCCTGGATCTGTGAACCCGGATCCTTGTGCCGCCCCCACTTGTGCTTCGATTTCAGTTTTGTTTTTTTTTCAGCGTTTTTTTTTTCACTCTTTCTTTGCTTTTTTACACTGTGCAACGCGGGACAACAAATTGAGTTAATCCAAGGAAACGGAATAATAAAACAGGGGCTGCGATGGGGGCAGGGGGCGGGCGGTTGGTTCTATAAACGTTGCCTCGTCTTGCGTGCAAAAGGTTGAGATTTACGCGAGAAAGGCATTAATGAAAGGAGCAGGAACTTGGCTCGAGCCAAGGATGCAAGCGGAAGTTGTTTTCTCTACACGTTCTTCTCTCCACTTGCCACTCTCCACAATCCACACTCCACTTTCCACTCTGCACTCTGCACTCTCCTGCTCTTCCGCTCGCTGCACTCCACTTCACTTCCTTCCTTTCTTCCTTACTTTTTCTTTTGTTGCACTGCACCGAAAATTTGCGAGCTTCGCCTCCGCCTGTTTTTGTTATTTCTTTCGTATTCTTAATTTAATATTTACTTTGCACTTTGTTTAACTTTTACTCGGGCGCTTTTCTTTTCATTTTACTTTTCCAATTTAAATTCCACGCCAGAAACTTTTTCCTTTGCTTTTTGCGGGGTGGCAGGCAGCAAAACTTTTGCCGCTTTTCGTTTTATTTCGGGTTCAGAGGGGTTAACGCAACTTGCTACTTGCGACTTGGCACTTGGCACTTGGTGCTTGCCAGTTGCACTGATACCAGAAATTCAAATGAGCGCGGGGCTAAACTGTAAAATTCTGCGGGCGCCCACACGATTCTCACGCCTCAAGTGGCTGCCATAATTACTGTAATCGTAATCGTAATCGCAACTGTAATTGTAATTCAATTCGCTCGGCCGCCTCTTCCACTCACTCGCAATCAGCGGTACTCAACAAACGGCACACACACGCACTCCCACACACTCACTGACTGGAACAACCGTCCAAAGCACGAGACTCGGACAACACGCGCTTTAATTGGCACCCGTTAATCGCGCTATCCAAAAAGTGTGTGAATCGGTCAGCACCGAGAGAGAGGGGCGACAGGAAACCAGCAAACCGAAAAACCAAAAACCGAAGACACGGCACTGGTGACGTTTGCGAAAGGACTAACGGCGAATGGCAGCTCGACTCCGAAATGGTAAGACGTCTCACACACTCAAACGCACTCGCCACCGCACTCATACTCGCACCCGCCAGCACTCGGAGAGCCTGAGAGAGCGACTGTGTGAGAGTGTGCACTGGGAGAAATTACGGGGTAATCGATGTATTTTCTTATTAAGTTTAAGATATTTTTAAAGAAATTGTTTCGTGTTTAAAATTTGTTCCTATTAAAAACTTGCTAGAAATATTTATAATATTCATTTTTAAAGTATTCCTCATACATCTAAATACATAACATTTTTTCTTTTTTCTCAAACTAATCAATTTTTTCCAAGTGTCTGCCCGCTGCTTAGAAATTGTGAGTGAGCACGGCGTCGGCGTGTGAAAGCCGGAGAGAGCATAAGTGTGAGAGAGCGGGCGAGAGGCAGAGAGCAAGAGCCAGTACGTGGAGTGCATGTAGCATGTAGCTGAGTGTGGAGCAATTTCAATTCGTGTGCACTCTGAACTGCTCCACAGCCCCCCAACTCACCCGCTGCGCTTTTTTGGGGTGGAATTGATATAGTCTTGGTGCAGTCGCAAGGCTGGGAACCAGGAGGAGAGAGTAGGCTAGGCAGGCAGGAGCCAAGAGAGAGCAGAGAGCCGACTGCCGAGTGAAGACGCAAAATGGTGGCCACCGCAACAACAACAGCGACAACATCGTTGGGGTCTGTCTCTTTGTTGCTGCTGCAGCGGCAGCGGCGGCGACAACAGCAAATACAACAAGTGAGTGCTGTAAACAAAACCTGCGGTTCATGTGTTCAACACCTTGGCAGCGCTGCAGCAGCGCACCCGCTGGCCAACGGGGGCATGGGCATCCAGGTCCAGTTATTTGCTGTTGCCTCTGCTGCTGCCTGACGGAAATATTGTTGCATACCTTTCAGGGCGGCAGCGATGAGAGCTTAAGTTGAGTTAATTATTGCGAAACACAAACAAACACGTCTCGGCATAAAAGTCGAATGTGGGATGCGAAGTGCAAAGCCGCAGAGCGGTGCGGCATCTAATTGGTGGTGCAACCAGGTGGGGCATTTGTGCCAAGGGATGAGAGCTTGTTTGGAACGAATGGGTTAAACGGGGCAAGAGATTATATTTTGATTGTGGGCGAGTGTGTTAATCTGTGCAGTTGGTTTATGGGGAAAAGGGGTTCGAGACCAGGATTTGGATTGGATTAAGGTATAAATTATTAGAATTCGATCAACCAATTTTTGTATTTATGTTCCAGAACTATTAGCTTAACAATTGAACCCTTAACAAAGCTTAATTTAACCATTTCTAGAACCCACTTTTTAAAAATCTGTATTGTTAAAAAGAATTAAGAAAAATTAGAATCTGAAAATATTAAAATAAATCAAATTTTCTATTATCATAAATCCTTCGAATAAATTACTACAACAACTTCTTTCCAGTGCATGGCTCAATTAGAGGATTCCTCGCTACTTTCAAAACCAAAACGTAATTGAGGATCGCCTTAAGCGGTTCGCCACACTCGGATTCCCTAACCGAATTGATTGCAAATAAATTGAGCATAAATTAGGTTCAGGGGTGGGAAAAGGTCTGCGATCTGAGATCCTCCGAAATATATTACCTAACGTCAGGGAAGAAAAGGACATGCATGAAAAGCAACTCTGGCACTCACACACTCTTCTGGCATGTTGAAATCCAGAGTGTTCATGAGCTTCAGTGTGTGTGTCTGTGTGAGTTTGAGTGCCGGAACAAAGGCAACCTTCATGATATCCTCGGATGAGCATTTGGCTGGTATGCAACTTCATTCTCAGCCGCTTTTGCTTCTCTGCTCCTGCTTTTTCTTCAGCATATCCTTGCTCTGCTCCTACCGCTCCTGTTGTTGTTGTTGCTGTTATTTCAGGCTCTGTTTATGTACACACACATATACACAACCGTACACACTGGCACACGGAGCAACGATTACGATAACGACGTCGCACAGACGCGGCAGCGCAGCGGGCGGCAACGTCGACAGCGGAACAACTGTGTGAGCACATTGGCACATTTAACAATGGCTTATATGTACACATATACAGTAGTGGTGATTAGTTTAAAGACAGTTTAAAAATATACTTCAAACATTTGATGATAAGCCAAGATTTTTCATAGAAAGCTTATATAAAATAGTCTTATTTTATAATCTTTAAATATATTTTTTAAAAGTGCATGATGAGTTTTTATAATAAATCGAAATTGCCTTACTCGATGCTATTTTTGTAACCCCAACTGTACGGAACTATGTGTGGCAAGCGGACAGGCGACAGGCGGGCGGTGCAGTGAGGCGAGGAGGCCAACTCAGCAGGCGATGCGTGTAAAAAGGATAATTTGTCAATATGTTCGTTCGTTCCGGATTTGCACGGCCTTTGCCGGCAGTTGCCAGTTGCCAGTCGCCCATTGCCGTCATCATTGGGCCGAAATCGAATGGAATGGGTCGGGCCGGGTCGGGCTCCGTGTCCTGCCTTCTGGGTCCTGCCTTCGGGCCTTTGCTCTCCCTCCTCCATTTCCTCTTCCCCTGAATTCCCTGCCCCCGACTCCTGTCCTCGAATTCTTTGTGCGCCTCTGCCGCTTATTCAATTGCTCGCTCAGTCAACGCAATCCAGCCCCGAACTCCCACTTTTCCCATTTCCCCCCGCTTTTCCATTTCCCACTTTCACCCCGTCCCCCGTTTTCAGTTGGTTGCTTCCACCATTCGGTTAGCAATGGTTAATAGGGCTTAGGAGCAGAAATTATTGCCTTGTTCAGTGTGAAGCAGGCCAAATCGGATGAGTATGACCAGGATATTGCCTGCTCTTTGAGTGAGAGCTGTGCGGCGAGGAGCAGCCAGGGAATGGTCGGTCAAGCGGGGGGCCTTGTATGGGTAGAACGATAAACGTTCGATGATTGGGATGCATGGGATGCAGTCGATCCTGAGCTGAGTGGTTACATTGGCAGGCAGATGAGGTCGCATATTAGGTGAATTTTTGACTCAATGAATTTAAGATTTTGAAACTTTATATCAGAAATAAATTTCAAATAAATTAAGTCATTGATTTAAAGTTAGTAAAGGTTAGTTTTTCGTACAACTAAATTTGTTAAATCCCTCGATAGCATTGCATTTTTATTACAGCTTAAACATTGTTCAACATTAAGGATCAACCAGTATGACCATGCAACCAAAAATTTGGTCAAATTTAGCCTTTTACCTATCCTTAGTACCTGAGGTTTCTCCCCATACACATTGTCTGTATTGTATTATACCCATTTTATGGTAACCGATCTCTCATATCCTCACTTGCCTCCTTTCAACCATCAAACTTTATCCAAACTGTCCACAAAATATGGGAACTTGTTCAAAACCAATTACAGTTCAAATCTCTAGTGGCGAACACATTCCGAAAGGACGATAAGGAAGCGAAGGAGGAGCAAGTCAGGCGGGCAGTGGGAACGAGGGAAGCAACAATCAGAAACGCCAAAGCAAAGCAAAGTCATCGCCAAAACCAATAACACAATAGACTGCCAGCCACACAGAACTCGACTAACAATCCACCGTCGCCGCCGTCGCCATCACCACCATCCTCCCCCCCAGGAGAACCGCAAAAGCCCTTTTTGCCCTCCCTGAACTTCACTTCCCATTCCTACTCTGCCTCCGCCTCTGCCTCTTGCAATCCCTGTGGGCAGCCTCGAGACACTTCTGCCATCGTCGAGGACAAAACGCTGGCGATGAGATTTTAAAAGCCATTTAGAAAAACACCCTCAGACACAAAACAAATCCACAAAAATACCGACACGGATACCAGAGGATGCCACTCACACTATTACAGCATCACACACACATGAATATGTATATATATGGCAACTGAAAAGCAGAGTAGTATAAACGCAAAGCTTACACAAAAGTGGCGTTAAAAATGATGCGGAAACACGATGTTCGTCAGCGAGAAAAGGGCAAGGAGCGAAGGAAAGCTGAAGCAGAAGGACGAAAGGGGAGACAAGGGGGTTGAGGGAAGGCGGCCGAGGACATCGTCGACAATGAGCCTTCGAGCGAAAACCGCTGCTAAAACTTCACGCTTAAATATTTTTCACACCACATAGCGACAAGTTTGCGAAGACAGCCAAACAGAGGCGAAAGAGACAGCCTCTCGCCGAAGAAGAGAGACAGAAAGACAGCATGTTCGAGAGTAAAAGAGCTGGCAACCAGAGCGGGTATAAGTGAGTGTGAGGACTTCAATGTGGCACGAAACCCAACGGAAATGCGAGGAATGCGCGGCGCGGACGGGAAAAACTTCGAGGCAAAAGCCAGGCCAGAAGAAAGGGAAGTGAGAACGATGCTAAGTAGACGGCAAACGTCTAAATACCCTTTTCGCCAGTGCCAAATACCCGGCATTCCGACAGGCGACCGCAGCTGACTTGACGAGCGACTCGCAGGCAGCCAGGATCTGTAAGGGATTACGAATGCCGACCGTCTAGGTGACCTGAGGTCCATAGCGACGGCTCCTAATGGACACGTAAAGCCTGTCCAAAAGACAAGTATAAATCCCAACGAGTGGTGGGAAAGGAATTCCACATAGAATGTCTTAATTAATTCGTTCGATCCATTTTGGGAAGTTTTGGATTTCTTTAAAAATTAAAAGTTAAGCCAAAAGTCTGTGGAAATCGAATTAGGTTTCTGAAGTGCTATTTAAGTTTTCCTTTTAGCCAACTTAAGAAGTTGAAAATTTAGTGAATGCAAACATAATGTAATTATAGTTTGCTCCGAACTCCCAATCACATGAAGACTATTCAAGCCGATTGCTATATGTACAGTAAGTGTAAGCAATCAATATGCCCTCTTTGTGGTTCGTAGGGCAAACGAGCCAAGTAACCGCAGGATGGCGAGAACCCAAATCTAAACCGAAACACAATTGTTAGAAATTAAAAGGAAAACTTTAATCATACCCGCGGGCAGTCGCAGAAACCGGAAAATTCGGGATGGAGAGAACCAAGTTCCGGGGGTCCGTTTGCAACTGTCTGAGAATACAACGAAACTTTTCCAAGTTTCCGGTCGTGTGTACAATTTTCCGTGCTCATTTCCGCAGCCATTTCCTTGGGCACACACACACACACACAGAAGTACACGCACATTGTAGCACAAAAGCTGTCCAAAAAGGAAGCAGCAGCAGTCGCCAGTCAAGGAAAACTCACCAACCAAGTCGCCCAGCGTCGCACAATTGTTGTTCTAAGGACGAAAAGGACTTGCAAGCAAACTTCCACTCGAGGTCAGCGGGAGGTGCCGGGTGATGGCCGGAGGAGTGAAAAGTGCCTGGATGCACAGCATACACATGTAGCGATTACTGCTCTCAGTTGCTCCCCCCAAAAAAAAAGCCAGCGAGTCAAGTTAGTCCAACTGCACCACTCTCTGTCTTGCTCTATTTAGTACAGTAGAACTTCTTTAAGACGAAATGGGGATAAGAAAAGTCAAATATAGGAAGACAAAGTTCACCACGATAAGATCAACGTTAAATTCTATATTTATATAATAAACCAACTAAAGCTTTTAAATTTAGAAATGCCCTGCTTTGACACTAAAATTCTCAACTGGTTTTAAACTCAAATTAAAACATTTCACCTATTTTAAATCACTATCTTACAATCAAACCTCTTTAAAAAAGAGTTTATAATGAGTTTTACTTAATTAATTTTAAAATCATTTCCCAAACTTTACGTTTTAGAAAAGTTATCTAATTCTGTGCTGACTGTAACTGCATATCAGCCTCCGTACAATTCGGAGAACTTTTCCCCGACTTCCTCTGCGGCTGACAGACGTCACAGGGGTGTGAGGAGAGGGGGGAACTGCTGAGCCGAGCTGAGATGAGATGGAGAGCTGAATTTTTGCATGCTATGCTAGCAGGATGCTGTGGTGCTGTCCTGTGTGCACAGTCAGTCAATCAATACGTCAGTTGGGCTCATCAAAAATTCCAATCACAAATTGGCAGAGAGTTGAGAGGCGGCGGCAGTACCATTTTCCACCCATTTCCAGCCACCCCCAGCTTCCTTTCACCTTCCTCGCTTGATTTCCCGCACTTCCTGGCCAGGTCGTGAGGCTGTGGTGGTCGCAAGTCAAGCGCAGGCCCAAGAGCAGGACCTCCACTCACTTGACTGACCTCCGGGTGGACGGAGGACAGCGGCAGGAGGCTGATCGGGCCCGGAGCTGGCCGGAGAGCTGAGGGGTTAGCTGCTTGTCTGGGGGCGTAGGCAATAATGGCATTTAAATGCAGGGTCACGTATCAATTTACTTGGTTATTAGTTACGAGCCCTCGCTTCGGTCTTGGCCACTGGTCGAGAGCCCCCAGTCCATCTCTACCTCTCACTCCGACCTCTCTGAATATCTAGATGCGTGCTTCTCGTGTGTGTGTGTTTGTGTGTGCCCCCACTCTTTGCCCCACTTGCCCTTTTGAACCCATGGGCAAATCCGGGCTGAGCGCTCAGTTTGTTGCTCTTTTCGCCCGCTTTGCCAGCCGCTCATAACGGATATGGCTTTGTGCTAAACTGACAGCACAAGCTCCGCACCTGACCTCCACAGTCACCCACTAAGCCCACGTAGAGCCCAGAGCCACCCCCAGAATCATCCAAGTGGTGCCATGCCCCCCATCCTGCAGCAATCGGGCGCCCCCTCCTCCCAAAGAGCATTCACAGTCAAAAGTTTTTCACTTTTCAAGTTCTCGCTCTCGGTGCTCGATGTTCGGTGCTCGGTGTTCGGTGGTTGGGTCTCCTGCTCTCAGTGGTTCAACTCCTCGCTCTCTCCTGCATTGGATGCACCAGCCGAGGAGCACCTATACCAATCCCAACCCCGTTTTGGTTGCAGTTTCGGGCTTAAGAAGCAACTAGCAGCAGGCCATCTTCCAGCCGAGCCTTCACACACGAGTCGTGTGGCCAGGAGATGAAGGCTTCGGTTCACCCAACTGAGAGAGTTGAAGGGAGAAAGAGTCCTGGCGCAAAAGAGACAGATAGAGACGGGGGGGGGCAGAAGAGCGAGGACCAAGGATAGGTGACAGGGAGGCAACAGTACAGCAGCAACATGCAATGTGCAACAGCAACAGCAGCAGCAGTAGCAGTAGCGTAACAGTCTGCGATACACAGATAAGTGCACTGAGGGAAATTGTACAACAAAGAAATGAGAAAGAATAAGAAATATAAGAATAAGAAATAAGAAATATAAATGCAATACAAATATTGAAGCATCTAGTACTGATTAAGTTCTTGACTTGGGTGGCAATAATTGTATATAATAAGCCATAAGTCTCAACGCTTTTGTATTAAATTAGCAGACTATGTAGATCTAGACATAAAAAAATAAATATAAATCCCCTATTTAAAAACATGTTTATATTTGGGACAATTTGTACAGTCTGCATCAAGTGGTAAAAAGAGAAAGTTGGGGTATAATATTCTATTCTTGCAGAATATTATAATTTTAGCCAGAACTTACATAAATATTTATGATCAACATCAACAACAAAGTCGATCTAGCCATAACAGCAAGAAACCAATTTTAGTACATTTTTTCAAAAATTGTTCAGGGCTTGTATCAGTAAAATTGTCAAAAATTATACAACAATTTTATTAATATATTAATTTTTTTAATTTAATCCATTAAGTATTTTTAAATAAAAGGAAATTAATTCATTTCCAATTTGATCCAATTGCAAAGTGTAAGTGAATGCAATCTTCTGCTTTCTGAAATTAGCTTTACTTTTTAACATGAACTGTTTAATTTCTTTATCTACAATTAAAAGATAATATAATAAATAATGAATTCCCAAACTCCAATTTCTCGCAGTGCCCTTTTGGGCGAGCAGAAAAAAATCATTGGGTGAATTCGGCTTTCTATCGATACCTTGACACAGGCGTCAGAGCTTTGGGAGCGGGTGCACTCACACAGAGATCCCTTGTTGGTCTGGGTTATAAAAAATATTTGCAGGCTAGAAGCACCTAGAGCAGTAAGGGGGAGCACAGAGCACGGAGCAGGAAGCAGGAGCCGAGCGGAGCCATTTAGGGTGAGCAAGTGTTCGGCGACTGCCGCAACAAATCCCTAAACAAGCAACAACAACCGGCTGTGCACAACACAACTTCCGACGTCGACACCCAGCGTCAATATTCGTACAATGGCGGAACGCAGCCTCGTCATCGTCCTCGCCACCACCATCGCCATCGGATTCGCCTCGTTTCCGTCCCAGTGGGTGGCTGTGCTCCCGCGGTGCTCTGCTCCTGCTGCATTCTGCATGTAGAGCGGAATTTCCGGTCTAACCTCACAGCGCCCAAGCGGAAATACAAGCGGATTAGCTTTTAGATTTATATACTAACAAACACCGATTAGACAGGTGGCCAGGGGTGGCGAGTCCTGATCCCAGAGAGAAACCGAGAGAGACTCTTTGGAGAGCGGAACGAGCAGAGTTGGGTAGGGGGGGTTCCTGGAGAGAAATCGAGAGAACTGTGCTGGGTGCGCTGCAGGGCTAGGAGAAATTTGGCTTGGTGAAAAGCCAACACAGAGAGAGAGGAAGATAGAGAGACTTGGGATGAGGACAATGGAGAAATGGGAAATAGTGAGAGGGAGAAAATGGGAACTCTACTCTTTTTTGCAAGCTTGTTTTTGTTGCTGCTGCTGCTGTCGCTTTTGGCATTGCATTTTAGTGTTTCCTGCTCGAAGTTCAAATGTGAGAATATTTTCCTATTTTCTTTCCCTCTCACTCTACCTGTCCCTCTTACTCTTTCTCCCCTCTACATGTGTGTGTGTGTGTGGGTGGGTAGCATGTTGGTGTTAATTTTTCAGATGCCAGCCAACTTTGGGTTATTTTCCAACTAATAGAGCGTGCACTCAACCAACCCGAAATCGAACAGAGAAATTCAAGGCGAAACTATTTTACGAGCATTTTTTTTGCTCTTCTTTTTTTTTTTTTGGGTTGTGTTTCTGGTTGTGTTTTGCCTCCCAAAAGTCCCATATTGCACTGCTTGTTAAATTCCGAAAACAGAAAACAAGAATACAAATGGAAAATTTCGAATATTTCTGGCAAAAAGTCTTACTTTGAATCCTTGTTGAGGTATTTGTGTGATTTGGTATCAATGTTACATTTGATATTTGAATGGAGTAAGTTTATTTTTTTGAGGAAAGTGTTATTTGAATATAAAGATATTATACTAACAAGACTATGTATAATCTAAAGAAACCTCTAAAGATTTTGTTTAAGATTTTGATTTCAGAAAAATAATGAGAAAATAAATGTTCTAATATTTTATTGTTAAATTCTTGGACACAAAATATCTTGTCTTTTATTAAAAACCATATAAAAAAAAACCATAATATATGAAAAACTTGTTTTTTAATACAATAAAGGAAACCTCTTTAAATTTTTATTAAGATTTTGGGTTTAAAAATGTCAAAATTAATTTTCAAACTACTTTTTTTTGTTTAATTCATTGACACCAAATACCTGTGTAATATATCATATAAGTAGTAACCTCAACTAATATGGATAAGATCGACTTATAAAGAAGTCCTTAAAACATCAAAGACATTTTCTTGAGACTTCAGTCATATGTTCTGCTCGAAAGCATAAATTTCTGAAGCAAACATAATTGTCAAACGAGAAATATGTAGTTTCAAATCAAATTAAGGACAAGTTGAGCAAACTTTTCCCCCCATATATCCTGTTGAGAAAATTGCAAGCTCTACTAATTCCCCTTTTTTTGTGTGTGCATTCTAATTTCGCCGTGAGGATACAACTTTCAGGGGCCACGAGTAGGGAAAGTCTCCTTTACCTGCACAAATCCCAGCTCGTTGAGACACACTATTTGTTCTACAGAACCATACTAAATGTGCTGCACAGTGCACAAAAATATATATAGATATAAAGCATTTTTTGTGCGCTACTTGGGTATGCTTGATGCTCCAAGGAAATGGTTTGCCACCTTAAAAAATGCAATGAAAGTCGTCGTCAAATTGTCATAAAAATGCGATAACTTTGTTTTCTGTTGCTGTTGTTGTTGTTGTTGTTGTGGCTGGGAGTGTGCTTGTTATTGTTGGCATCGCCTCTTGCTTTTGTTTTTTATTTGTATTTTTTTGGTGCTGGTGTTGTGTTAGTGTATTCTTTGTGGAATTTTCAGTGTTACTGCGGCGGCTGTGGCCGGGGTGTTGTCGTTTTGCCAACTACGAGAGCATGATAAATTTTTACGATGTTGCCATAACAATAAACCGAGCTTCGGCTGGCTCTGGCATTCCAGCGGCATGTGAAAAGCGCGCGCGGAAAATGCAGAACGTGAAAAACTAATAAAAATCTGCTGCCACTGCCGCCGTTGGGAAGCTGCGAAAACTTTTATGGCCAAACTACGCGTTCCATCACAACGCAGCAGGAAAAGGGGTAGAAAAGTGGGCGGAAAAAGCGGGGCGTGCTGGGTGCAAATGTGAAAAGTGCAAAAATAGCTCAGGTGCAGGGACGGATAAGCGACCAAATCGTCAAAGGGGCTGCTGCGCTTCAGGGGGAAGTCGAGGGAGTTTTCTGCTTTCCACCGGCATAGCTGACTTTTGTGTCAAACATGGCAGCATCCCCCCGGTGGCGCAACCCCATTCCATCAACTTGCTTTATTCTGGAAAGTTTTTAAAGCCAAGCAACAAAAAAAAAAAAAATGAAAGAAAAAGAAAGAGGTGGAAAAATAACATTTTGTATGACAATGAACGATTATTTTTCATAAAAGTGCGAACTTTGATTGACAGAATCACAGGGAGGCAAGGAGATAAGCTGACATGGAAATATATATTTTCTTGAAGGAAAATGGCAACTATAAACTATCCCGTAAATAATGTTCTCTTAAAAGAACATTTTTTGAATATAAATCCAAGTCTCCCGCTAAGAAAAACCATCTTTTTTATTGTGACAGCAAAGAGAGAGAAAATAGAATATTCTAAGGAAGTGAACTTATGCAGAACGATTGTATCTCGAAGATATAAAGTTTAAGTTTCATAAATATTAAATAATTATTATTTATTAACAAGGGATTTAGGTCCAAGTTTAGGTAGTCCGTTTATTTTCTCCGAAGTTAATTATTAGCTCAATAAATGTAAGCTAAGAATTGAAACAAGGTCTAAAATTATATTATTCAAGTGGTCCTTTGACTGATTTTGTATTGAATTACACAATAAATGATGTATTTGAATATACAATGGAAGATATCTAGTATATATTCCCGTTTTTTACACATCCGTAACTCCTTCCTAGATATTTTTCTTCTCATTTGACTTCCCAAGTTCCCTCTATGACGAGTATTTCAAAAATCATAGCATACATTTCAGGGCAAATGGTAAATCCCAACCTCTGGTAATCCTTCTTTTCCGACGATTGGCCCCTTTGCCGATCAATCAACCAAGTCACGAACTGAGTGCTCGTTTTACATAAACTTTTTTGGTTTTTGGACCTGGGGCAAATGCATACACACACACACATATATATAAGATATACACACACTTGGGGGTAGTGTGTGAGCGAGTGTGCATAAAGATACAGCCAAGTTGATGTCACCAAACCATGAAAATAGGCTCAGCCACTGCCGGATTTGGGATGCGTTTTTTGAGGGCAGAACAGGGCAGGGCAGTAAGCCCCTTGTTTGGCTTTGGGATATTTTTGGATTTTGGTTTTGCAAATGGATTTATAACCCCTTGTGTGATTTTATAGGCCCTTAAGCCATTGTTCAAATAACCCGGCGTGCCAAGCCACCAATTCTACCCTGTCAGCCTCCCATTCCCCCTGGACCCAGTTTGTTGACTGACTCGAAATCCTGGATTCATGGGCGGCGTATGCGTGTCCTTCTAATGATATTTGAGCAACGGATGTGTATGTAAAACCAATAATAAGACGACCACACACAGGGCCCAGAGAGTTGGGGGAGGCGGTGGTTGCCAATGGCTAGAAGGACGAATCGATAGATAGATAGATGGTTGGCAGGATGGCAGGATGCCGGGCTACGTGGTCGGACCAGTAACCGGGGAGGGGATGGTGCGTTCAGGCCGAAATGGTTAACAAGTGGTGCGTGTATCAATTCAATTGAATTTGCAAATGTTGTTGTTGTCCACTGATGCATGAAGGACCCATGGCCAGGATGAATGCCCAGGAGCAGGAGCACCAGCCGCATCATTATCATCATCAGCAGCCAACTGAAGTATTTTATGATGTATCCCAATGCCACTTGATGTTTGTCTTTCGATATCGATGGGCAAGGGAAGAACATTGAATCCTGCCAAGAGGATTTACCCAGTTGAACTCTGGGGGATGGTTTACGTTAAAGTATGGAGTACTTGCCAAAAATAAAAGAAGAAAGCTGGAAAAGAATACGCCAAGGAATAAATAACTTTCGATAGCGGCTGAACGTCAAAATATGCTTAAGATACACTAAGGAAAAATGCTTTAAATATAATAATCGATACTATTAATCGATACTGTTAAAATGTTATTATAAGACTAACATTTTTTTATCTAACAACTGAGAAATTTCCTTTTTCAAACCCTCTTTTTACTTCTCCCCCTGGAAACCATATTTTTCTTTTAAAAATAAATATTTTTCCTTGCCGTAATCTGCTTTGCTCTGAAACGATTTTAACACTTTTTCGCTTAAGCAAATGAGCGTTAATTAAAAAATCGTGAGGCGGCACAGAGCACTACAAAAGAAAAGTAAGGGAGGCGGTAATAAATACCATTCAGGAATGGCCAACAACAACAACAGCAGCGGAGGCAGCCAGCAATCGGAAACAACGTGCGAGCGGGCAAAGCAATGGCAACAATTCAATTAAAATGCCAAAGGGGCCCCCCACCGAATGGCATGCAAAGTGCTCAGGGGAGCGAAATTAACCCCTATAAACTCGTAATATGCTCAAAATGATGCACTTAAAAACACATTAATCACATCGACAATTATGCCGGACGCATGCAGGCGCTGCGCTTGTGTGCGTAAGCGACAAAGTGAGGTGAGGTGTGGGCCAGGGAGCAAAGAAAAGAAGCCGCCGACACGTGCTTTAAAATACTCTCGGCTTTACCCCGAATCTTCAGTGAAAACGGGGAAAATTAACAAGAAAAGCAACCACCATGAAAATGAATAAAAAATACCACACAACACAAAGGAACACACTTAAAAACGTATAATAAAAGTGGTCTTTTCAATTGGTAATAAATTTACCAATAAATATTTAAATTGGCCATAAGAAAAAGATCGTTTTCGCTATTATTTTTTCTGAAATGCAACCAATTTCGGAACTTAAAAAAGATTTCATATTGCAAAAGACTCTGGAAATATCGTTTTTCCTTTAATATTTTAAAAAAATTTTAAGTTTAAAATTTTATAAGCATTTATAAAAGTTTAAATAAAAATATTTATTTAAAATTAAGCTTTTTTATGCCAAATGCAAATATTCAAAAATAAATATCGATATTTATTTGTCGAATTTTCTTTTTTATAAGCAAAGCCTTAAGAAGCAATTTTAGTTTTTTTTTTTTGCTAAATCCATATCTTCGAAAATAAATATGGATATTTTCACACCGATTTTGTCTAACTTATCGTATAATATATATCAAAGTATAAAACTTATAAATAAGCTACCGCTATTTATAATTATCGACTGACCTAATATGCATTTTCTATACATTTAATAATACAAATTTAGATTTATTTCTCCAGTTCTCATAATATCGAATTATAAACATCTTAATATCTATGATATTGTACCTCAATTTTTATTTAATTAATCTCCCTTGGCAATTTCTCACAGTGCAGACCGACTGGACCCCATTGCACGCAGAATTCAAAGCATAAAAGCTTTCGTGTCGTCATTAAAAACTGTTTTTGCTAATTAAGTGCTCAATTGAGCATTCAATTTCACACACACACACAAAGCCGGCGCAGGGGATGGCTAAAAGGAGAGAGGAAAGGCTGGGTGAAGTGGGCTAAAAGGGGGTTAAGAAGGGGGGAGTGGATGGAGAGTACACAGGCAAACACAACAGCGAAACAGGGTAAATAACCACCCAAGCAGAACAAAAGCAACAACAACAACTGTTAAAGAAACCCAGAAACAGAAACAGAAACCAAAGCTGAAGCAGAAATATCAACAACCCCCCTCTCAGTTACCCAACCCCAACCCCACCACATCCTCTTCCTCCTTGCCATTCTTCACCTACGGCCAAGGCAAACGGAATGAAATGAACGAAAGTATAACAAAGTTGGTTTATTTGCTCAGTTAATGCAAAATGATTCCCCCGAGGAGCGGTGAGGAGTCAGCGGTGCAAGTGCACAGTGGAGATTGCCATTAAAGGCTAGATACAGTGGGCCTTGATCTACGAAAAATCGAGTCAATCGAGTATATCGAGTATCTGAAGGATAAAAAATTTGAGAAATTTATTCGATAATCTACAGGAAATTATCTAATTTTGAAGTCTTTTAAGAAATATCAAATGTAAAATTAACGTATCAAAGATTTAAAATCAATTAAAAAGGCGTCGAAAAGTATGCAAGGGAAATTATAGATAATACTAAAATAATTTTAGACCATTCCCTTTCAATTTTATTTAATAGCTTTCAGATTCAAAGCAAGTAAAATGATTTCGCATATAATTTTTAAGTCACAATTGATATCAAAATATCTAAATTTCTTTCCGTGCATCAAAGCAAAAACCCCAAAAATCACAATGGGCCCCAGCCACGAGAGCAAATGAGGACGCAGGGGAGTGGGCAATAAAAATGAGTAAGGGAGAACACAAACAGAACCCGACTCGACATAAGGGTAAACACGATTCAATAAAATTACGCTGAAAAGTATGCAACAGAAACAAGCAAACAAAGTGCTCCTCCGTGGGCGAAAGTGGGCACCGGGGGGCCCAGTGAAAGCTGGTCTGAGCTCATAAAGCAAACAGTTACTAGGCGCTGACGAAGAACTGAATAAACTGGGAATGAATGCCAAAGCAAACGTGGCGAAAAAAAGTGCAAAACAGCAGCGAACACGAGCAAGAAACACAAAACCAAACCGACAAAACGAAAAAAGGAAAAGAAAACGAAACAAAACAAAAGTACGCCAAAGGAAACGAAGAGAAAAAGTACTTAAAAAGCTCACAAGCAAATATTTATAACAGTAAATCACTTTGGCGCTAGCACACATACACAAACAGACGGCGCGAGGAGGTGGGGCAAGTGAAAAGTGCAATAAAAGAAGCAACAATGACACACTGAAAGAAACCAGAGAATCTTTTTATTTAAATTATTATTCCCAACTAAGAAGTTTCTTTTTCTTATTAGTGGATATTTTGATATTTTAATATATAAGAGTAATATACGATTTTTATCGATACTATAAATAAAGCTTTGCTTTAAACTATCGATTTATCATCTTATTTTATCTCCTTTTTACATTTGCTATAAACATATCGATATAACTGAAATAATCGACGAATAAATCGTAATTTTTTCTAGCGTGCATTTACAGAAACGAAGCTCTACACAAATGTTGTTGGATGTCTGCTTCTGTTACTGTTTCCTTGCTCGGCAAGGACCAACTGGCAAATATTTAAATTCATGCGCTAAAGCACACAATAAAAACGTAAACAAATACAAAGTAAATATGGCGGCGACAACAACAACAGCAACGAGAATTAAAAAGGAAGCATGAAAATCGCGTAGTTCGTGTCTTGAAGCCTTCACCACCCACCATCCCAGTTTCCTTCCGTTCGTCCTTCCTTTTCCCGAGTTGCACCACTTTGGGGGTTGATAAAATTCAAAGTCAGTCTGCGTATATGTATGCGAGTCCCTAGTTGTTGTCAAGTTTTTTAATTAAATTTGCGACTGCAATTTTTGCAAAAACAAAAAATAATAAAGACTTGCAAGTTGAGAACCCAAAAGTTTCAGCATAGGAATTAGCTGCAAAAAGGGAGCAACAATAAGATTATCCTTGGCCAACAACTTTTTCCCTTGCAACGTCGTGGCAGAAGGGAGAAGAAGATCTCATAAGCCCGGCTGGCTGGCTAATAAAAATCTTTCACATTCTATATAGCAGAAAATGCAATTTGAATATGGAAAGTTTGTGCAAATAAATGCACTGCATTTTTCAGGCGAGAACCAAAAATGTAAATATTTTTGCTGAGCTGCCTGCCGGCCGTCTACAATTGTCGGAAATAAATCGAAGCCTTCAAATTGAATACGAAAAATACAGAAATTGTTACGGCTAACTCGATGTTCCGGTCGAAATCGAACAAAAGAAAAAAACACTGGGAACTACCAGCCGACCAGGCCAGAGCCAGAGCACTCCCCAAATAAATATGTTTAACCAAATTGCTAACCAACAAAGGCCCCTCCTGCGAGCGAAAAAGGACGAGTCAGGCGTAACATATTTATTGACATTGCGGTTGCCGGACCCAGGAACGAGGGACCGACCGGGAGACGGAGGGACTCAAACCCGTATCCGGACACACACATTGGATTTCAGTTAGCAGTTAGCTGGCAAGCAACCACCACTAACCACTGACACCAGGGCCACAAGCCCCACGATACCTCGGAGTCCCGGAGTCCCGGACCCCGTTCAGATCCCCCAGTAACCACCGAATGAGTGGCACTTGCAAGTGTGGTGTTTATGTTCCATACATCAAGGGTTTATGGGCTAAACGTTTATGTGTCTGGCAACAACAAGCTTTTAAAGGGTTTCCCAACACACGCTCATTCAATGCAGTCGAGCTTCGAAATAAGAACAGCTCAAGCTTTAAAAAAACTCGAAAATTTGTTATTTGATCTTTCGATCTCGTATAATTTCAGCTTGGAATCTTAAGAGTTTGTTAAATCCTTGATAACATAAATTTTCACAAGTTCAACCCTAAGAGGCTCCACTGTATTCAAAAGCATATGTGGGGGGCGGCATACTAAGAGTCAATGCTGAAGTTTGCCTTGGTAGCGCCACTTGAAATTTCACTTACACCCACATGGAATGCCTTTTTGTGTGTGCGAGTTGACGTTGCACACTTCGTTGACTCCCAAAAGACGCCCACACTCGAACGGTTGACCTCAGACGTCCGCCCAACCCCCAACACCAACCTCCCACCTTCAGATAAGAGAGGGATAGGGTGTTGGTTGTGGGCTAACGTATTACAAAATGTATTTTATCTTCATCGATTGGCAGAATTTATATGTTTTTTCATGCCACATCAGCGCTTTATGTGCCCAAAGAGAGAGGGAGAGAAAGATGGGGAGATAGAGAATGGGGAACCCCCTTAAGTGAGTTGAGGTTATGTGCTGACAGCTACGAGCACCAACATATGCATATCTTGTGATTGTGTGTGTGGGGGGGATAAATCAGCTGCTGCTAACAGATGATGATGATTACAAAGGGATGAAGTTGTAAGGCTGCTCGGTTCGCACCAACAAAGATGTAAAGCGTGCTGCTCGAAATGGAAATTGTCCTGTCGAAAATGGACGATAATAAACTGGTTTAACATGCGAATCAATTGGAGCTAGCGGTTGAATGAGAATGATGCGATTTGGGAGGCTATTCAAGAAATATATTTAAAGTTTTAGATGGATATTTCGAATTAATATTAGCATTAATACATTTATTTGTATTTTATTTAAAAAGTAAAAACAAAAAAAAGGTGATTATAACGTTAATTTGTTTTATTATTATTTTATTT